>VXBA01000806.1:1856022-1927532 GCA_013399895.1 Serilophus lunatus | reverse complement strand
AAAAAAAAAAAAAAGGAGACAGTGATACCATCAATGATCAGTCATCTTTTCCAAATTTCAGGTGAATGCATTGTAGAGTACCATTTTGACATGGTTCAGCCACCACTTGGATATATCCCCAGGAGTCTTACAAGAGACATAAGTCTATTTTTTAATTTAATATTCTTTGCCACTAAAAAAGAAGGGGAGAAGGTGTTCCTACCTTTCCTACAAGTAAAGCATGAAGTGTCAGTATCTTTCCACAGTACATCTGCATGCTTCCCTGGGGAATTTTTCATTATAAAATCATATCTCAGTTATCAAGTCTCAGCACATAAAGGACATATGGGATATGTGATAAAAAGCTCTGTTTTTTTGGTGTTTTGTTCTGTTTTTGGTTGGTTGGTTGGTTGGTTTTTTGTTTGTTTTTTTAAAATCAGGAAATACCAGTAAAAGAGGCTGGTGGTTGGAGCAAATTTTTTCGGAAAGTACATTTTTAGAATTTCTACATGTTAGGAAGTCTAAAAAATGCATTGATGCCTGAGAGCAGCAGTCCACTGGTGAGTGTTACGTGGGCATTACTGGACAGAAGAAAATCATGTGCAACTGTCTCTAGTTACTCTGAGAGGTTCTTACACAGGTAGAATAATATCAGAGATGGGTTTGATGGAGGTCTTGGGCTTTTGTCTTGGTTTGTGTGTCTTTTTCTTATATTACTGTGATTTTTCTTATATTAGTGTGATTTTTCTTATATTAGACTTGATGGTTCACCATAAGTTTTACAGAGGCCATAAATCTTATAAGACACTAGAAGTTCAGAAGAGACAAGCTTTGATGCATGAAGAATATAGGGTAGAGAGGGAGTGTGGAGAAGGAAGTAATTTGTGGCCTTTCCTTATTTATTGAAAATCCTTATTTCCTTATTTACTGTTTTCATGAACTCTAGCCACAATTCTTTAAATTTGGGCTTTGTCTCACAGAACGAAGTGAATACAAAGCTACATTTATTAGAGGAAACATGTTTTTTGTTTTGGTTAATTCAAAGAAAGCATCTTGGCTGAAAGATAAGAGAATATTGGACATTCACATCTCTTGAAAAGGTAGAATATTGGAAGATATAAAAGCCATAAAAGCATAGAATACAAGGATGGAAAACATGGTCTTATTTCTGTGAAAAGGAGTTTGGGCAGGGACTGAGAAGATTTTCCTGAAGATATTTCTTTCCAAGTCTGGATTTCTCAACTTTGCAAGCCTGTCTTACACAACAGCTGCCAGATAATTCTATATGAAGAGCAAAATCACTAGCTTGCTCCTGATCAACAGCTCTTACACTACTGTAAGGATGAACAGTTTCTGCCTCATATTTTCTGTTATCCAGCACCCATTACCAAAGCCCCACAGTATTCCACAGGCTAGTAAAATATCTCCTACCTAAGAACAAAACTTGAAAATCTGGTGAAGAAAATGAAGCAAACTTACATGCCAGATTTTCAATGTCTGCCTGAGCTCTGAATTTTGTGAAAATGGATGAATAACTAAAAATGTCCCTAGAACTGTGAGACAAGTTCATGATGGGAATTTATTTCCCATTTATGTCACATTACCTGATGGAGTCGCTGAAGAAAGTCAATCACTCACAAGATAAAATGGAAGGCAGAAGAAATAGGGCTGAGTCTCTGGCTGCCTTGCTGTAATTGTACAGCACTACAAGAAAGTATAGCTGACAAAGGTTTTGTCAGTTCTTTAAAGCAACTTTTAATTAAATTATTTTTTTAAGCTTCTCAAGTTGTTGCCATTCATCAGACTCACTGTTTTTATAGAAAACTTCAAGCGATCAATCTAAAACCTCTGCATTAATTCTAAGAGGTTCAGAGACCAGAGAAGTACTGGGGTTGTGGCATGAGTTCACACACAGCTTCACCAAATCAATATCCCCTTTAAACCACATCACTCTTTTTCACCTTGCAAGTTTTGAAAGAGAGGACATAAGCGGCTGCTTTAAATGAATGCTTTACTTATATGATTTCTTTTCCCATTTCTGCATGTGCTGCATTATCCCAAGGGATTCTGTGGGCTGTTTTTTTTCCTGCTCCAACTAGTGAACAGTTATTTCCAGAGGCATTCTCCATAACACAGAGGAAAAGCATCAGCACTGCATCATTTCTATAGGAGAAAGCTAACAAGAAATGCCAATTAAAAGTTTCTGCTACTGTACATTCAATTCATAAAGGAATGAATACTGTCTTTGGAAGTAGGAGGCAGCTGTCAAACACAGCCCTGGACACAATAGTGTAGATCCTCTGAAGAATAGGTCATGGAGGGGGGAAATCAATAAATAAAGTCCCTTCATCATTAATCATTTTCTGAATTTTTAAGTCAGCCAGAACATTTAGAAGTCATAGATTGAGTTTCTTTTATTTTCCCCTGCTCAGCTTGCAGCCTGTGCTTTGATTGCACAAGTTTCTGCTGATGCCAGGGCCGGCTGCTGCACCAAGCCCGGAGCTCCTCTGGGGTCAGAGGGGCAATATCTGTTCTGTTATTAGAGAAATTACTCAGAGCAATTTCACAGTTCAGCAAAACAGACTTATTGCTTACATGCACTGTGTGTGCATGCCTTAACAAGCACTTAAAGTTTTTCTAGTACTTCTGTTTCTTCATTGAAATATTCATCTTTTAACAGCTTTAGAAATGTTATTGAGCGTGGCTTATTTTCCTACTTAACTTTAACATGGAATTACTACCTTGCACATAATAAGGTTTCTTTAGGATATGGGCTTCCCACTTCTGCTGTAAATTTGGAAGCAAAAAAGTAAACTCTATGCTTTGTATAAAAACCAAAAAATGTAACAGGTGGCTTTTTAGTAACATGATGACTTTTATTATTACATACTGAATATTCAGTGTTAGCAGCAAACATCTCTCCTTGCAGAATCCTTTCCAAATTCAATTTCTTTATCTCGGTTATCTCTGCATATTTCTGCAGGGGCAGGACCAGGGGAAAGCAATGCTATTTCGGCAATATTTTATTCTATTTATTCTCAATGAAAATGAGAAGGTCTTTCTTACAGCTGCACAGCCTGTAATGTCAGATCCAAGCAATCAGCTAAAAAAACCCCCCATAGTCACTTTGCAGGTTTAAAATAAAAAAACTGAAATCAAAACAAAACAGAAAAAAGAGAAAGAAATCAATTCATGTTGTCACAGCCTATCTAGAGTCATATTGTCCCTGGCCATTGATAGAGAATGAGAACATCTGGGGATTCAATTACTCATGACATGAATAATAATACTTCATTTTTGTTAAATAAAACTTTATAGTAGCAGGAACTTCTGCTTACAGCACCATTTGATCCTGGAAGGAAAGCTACCAGCAACTGCAGGAAACCGCAGTCTCTTTGGCATCCACGAGCACATCAGTGCAGGTGCATCTGTACCCCCAATGGAAAATCTTAATAAAGAAAAACATTTTGAACACCTAGTTAAAGATGGGCTCCTGAGCTCCAAGCATAGCAGGCTTCTTTCACAGCCACCTTTTAAAAGCTTGGATTAATAGGCTTGTTCAAAAAGGCACACTTCTTTGTACCGAAGTCAGCGGCACCTGCATTTTTGATCAACCCAAACCATATCTAGAAATAGTACTGGGAGCCATTTAGGTGTCTATTTTAAATTTCCACTTTATGATTCTCAGTTCATGTTTCAAGAGGATTCTACCAAAACTGAGTCGCTACACAGCAACTATTCTTCTCAACTATTCTCTTTTGGTCAAGTAGAGCTGTCTATAGACTTAGTGAAAATTTGGGACCAAATCAGAAGATATTAACTTCACAGCAACGAGTAAGCAGCAGTACTCATGCTGAAATTGCACTGACTTGTACAATCACTTTAATATCAGCAGGACTGTTCTGCAAAATTAAGCATGTGAACCATTGTGACATTAGGATCCAAATGCTCAGAAGCAAAATATAGAGAAAGGGCTGAAAGATTTCTGTCTTTTGGTTTTTTTTTTTTTTTGGTTGGTTGGTTTTGGTTGGGTTTGCTTGTTGTTGTTTTTTGTTTGTTTGTTTGTTTGCCGGTTTTTTTGTCAGGTGAAGGCTAGTCTTGATTCCCTCTGTCTTTCTCCATGGGCATTCATTAAAGTTAGATTACAGCAAACAGCCATTACTTGAATCCACTCTGCAACATCATGGCTTTGCTGAGCCTTAAATGTTCCCTGCAGAAAATGGTGTTAAAGCTCTGAAAATTCCAAAGGTCTGGATGAAAAATATTTTCCATTACAGCCCAGCAAAGAGAAGCGCCACACTGGCACTTTGCTGGTGTAGAAGTGCTGTGTAGGGCACAACTTGCAAAATACACTGAGACAATGTTCACTGAAAGTGGAGTAGGTCCTCAGTGGCTCTAAAATGGAAAAACATCACTTCTAGTAAGAGAGTTATGGCACTACTATGAGATGCTACTCCAAACACGGGAGTTTGGGGCTCAGAGTCTCTTGGTGACCATGGGAAAACTTTGGGGGCTTCCTGCTTCTAACAGCAAGACATAGAAAAATTGGTGTCCTCTTACAGGGGGAATCTCAAGTTGGCACCCTCAAAAAAATAGAAAACAAGCACCAATTACTGCTTGAAGGTCTTGTATCTGCTTTATGTAACGTTTCTAGTCCCACTGCGATCATTGTCTTTTAAAAATGTCTAACGTTTATGGACTCTAGTAAAAATGTTTTTAATATAATGTAGATGAAGTATAAAGTGTTAACCTTGAACACCAGGGAATGCGTTAGGTTTTTGTTTTTAAACCTCTTTCAAGAATTTACTGAGAATTGTCTAAGATTTGCTTGTGGTTCATAGCAAATCATTTGGAAACATTCAAATAGTCGCAATTTTTGTAAATGTTACGATAGCAATGATTTCATAAATAAAAGCAATACTCAGAAGGCAGAGAATGTTGAAGAGAGCACTGAACGGGAGTCTCTACTGTCCCAGGAGCATCTGTGTGGGTTTCCTGACACTGTTCCATGCAGGTCCTTTTCTGAGACCAATGGTAAGGATGATACATAAAAATTCTGTATATGAGCAGTTCATTTCTTCCTACTTATAAAACATATAACACTTTGTATGTTATAATAATATACGTTATGTGCCTTGCCCATGCTGTAGCAAAGGTACTAAGAGAAAGCTTCTCAATTCTGCCACATAAATAAATCTCCCTTTGACTTTAGTTGCTGGTTTGCTTCTCCAGAAGCAAATTGTATGTACACACTTCTTCCCCCCCCCAAAAAAGTATATTCATATCAGAAGTTACTCTCACAAGTTTCATCCCTTTCATTGACATTATTCTGATGGTCTTAAGTACTAAACCCACGCTCTAGTAGAGGATACATAAAAAATTAATAACTTGGAGCACAAGTAATTCAACTGATCTGGGAAATAAAGTGAGGAAGTGAAAAAAGGCTTAAGTTGGTTTCCTTTGCTGTTTTTTATGTTCAAATGGCATCTCAAAATCCACATGTAATGGTCCTTTTCTCTATCTTCATTCAAACTGCTTTTCAAAGGCTCATTTTCTGTGCAAACCCAAGAAATACCATTTCTGTGTCAGTCAAATGTTCTCCACAGACCAATGTAAATTTAACTTAAACCAGCAAGATATTGCAGTGCTATTAAGTGGAACAGATAATGAACCTAAATAACTGCTCAATCTTATTAGTGTAGCCCTCATATACCTTCTGTGTTTCTTCAAGCCCTGCTGCTTAGCATTCATACTGCCTGATTTGAGACTAAAATTAGATTATAGGGATGCGTGCTTTTTACAAGAGGTCTTCTATTTGTCCCATAAAGTATTTAGTACTCTTTAGGCACTGTATAAATAAAAATAATCACGATCTTGGAATTCACCTTCAGGAATGGAAATGAAGAGATCTGAATCCTTTCATTTCTGCTGCACATTATCCTTATTGGTCACGTTTAACAATGCTTTGTAAAATCAGTTAAAAAGATGCTTAGAAGTCTGGGTAAGGTGGATAACGGGAGGGGGGGGGCTGAAACAGAAGGAAATATGTATCTAGATTTAGAGTTTCACAATAGGGAATAAAAACAAAAGCTCTACCAGACTTTTAAGATAAAGGTCAGCTGTCAAATTCATTAGCGTTTGAGAGAGCTGCTAACAATTAATGGGGAAAAATGGTTGTGGGCTCCAAAGCCAGGACTCTGAGTAAAATAATTTACACTCATTTTAAATTTCAAAGCTAGGAACCATTTCAGGATTGTGAGCTGTGATTTCTGGGGACTCTACTCTATAAGAAGAGTTACTGCATTCTGGGTCAGGGCCGTATCAAGTCCAACAATCATTTCTGTGCTACTTTCCCCCCTCCTTCTCAGGATCTATATTTGGGATTGAAGTACCAAATATCAGAAGTTTTTTTGAGGTTAAGCATGCCAATGTCCTCAAAACTCCACCAGGCATCAGCTTACGTCACTTGGCACTTTAACACTTATAAAAGTCAGGCTGCTCACCTTAAATTAAAGCTACCATCAGGTGAAACGTCTAGTCTATGCTGTTCCCCCAGGCTCTGTTTTCAGGCAATGGAGAAAGAAAAACAATTCCCAAGGTTATTCAGCCCGTCCTGAGATAAGGCACCTATTACTGTTCATTTCTTCCATGGTTTTTTCAACAGAGGACTTTTGTGATAATTTAGGCAATGTGAATCCTGCCATTGGTATCTTAGTAATTTTGGAATGCAAGTCATCAGTAAGCACATATGGATAATCACCTTTATGCTCCTTAGGCTCCTCTTAAGATTTTAAAAATATCTCTTTAGAAAGGGACCAGATTGCACATAATTGTGTTTTTAAGTTTAACATTAGCTGAAAAAACATATTTCGAAATGGTTGTAAAACAAACAAAAAAAAGGAGATGCTGACAGCTACTAGTAAGTCCATGCCACATTTTAAGGATATTGAAGCTTTACTTAGGAAAAAATAAAAATCAGAATAATGAAGAGACACCCTGTGAATTATTTCCTCAGAATCCCCTAGATTCACTTACAATAACATCAAACTTGTTACCATCCTAAATAATTGCTGTCATTTATACTACAATGCCTCAGAAAGACTAAACACCATCAAGGGCATTCCTCTACAGAAGGTACAATGGGTGATAGGCAGTCCTGTTTGCAGTATAGAAAAGCAGCTCAAAGGTTAGATGAAAGAAAATAGTATTTAGAAATAAACATCTGAGGTAAAGAGAAAGGTCAAACATCAGGTTTTTTTTTATCTTTTTTTTTTTTTTTTTTAATTAAGAGAGTGATTAGTTAAATTCAATTCTCATTTTAAAATATTGACTTTCTCTAGAAAATATCAGGCATTCAAATTATGGAAAATCTGCTCTTTAAGACAGTTGAGAACATTTAAATATCGAGAGCTGGAATCTTTTTCTTTTCTTTTTAATGATGTGGTTTAGGAAAAGATAGAAGATGATATCATTTCCAAAGACTGGCTCTGGATAGCTTCATATAGTATGACATTCAAGATATTTTAATGTTATCAGCTAGCACTGCCTGCTATCTGGGATGAGCAATGTTTTCTTGACCAATTATTTATCTGCCTCTAAATGAGTGACTTTTGAGAAGGGGTTTATTTGAAGGTGGAAAGCAAAACTTCTCCACTAGAAGAGAGGTCACAAATGGACTATGCCAAATCCCTGCTTTATTTACGGGAGACAAAAGCTGCAGTAAATATTATATGAAGGTATGGAAAATTCTGTCATAGTTTGGCAGAAACATTCATATGGTGTAGGTGAATGGGTGTTTAAGCCTGACATGATTGGCAAAGCAGAACTGGCGACATAAGAGGACATCCTCATTGTATGAAACATCAGGAGGGAAAGGAATGACCTGGTGTTCTCAGGGGGAGAGAAGCTGCTTGTCAAAAGACCTCCACTGACAGGAAACCAAAAGAGCAAACACAGAATCCAACCCCACCTCCCACTGTCCACGCAAACCCAGCTAAGACAGCAACTGAGAAGTCAAGCTGGTCTTTAGTGCATGCCCCTATTAATGTCAGGAAAAAATCCTTTTCACTTTATAATAATTAAAATACTCATAGATGTTTTATTAACTCACTCTACAGAGCCACATAGATTTTTATAATTCATCCAAGCACTTAAAGTAGTTACTTGTGTTAGGCTGTCAAGACAGAAATGATTCAAAACCTTGTGTACTGAGCTTCTTGGAAGACATATCATTCCCTAACACAATGGTATTAGAAAGACTGCTGACAGTTAGTGATCAAGAGATTTCATTTTGCTTGTCATATGGTGGGTTGTCAATTCTTCTTTTCCCTTTAGATAAAAGCTTAGTTGCATTAGATTTCAATAATGGTGAAGTTGCAGGTTAACGTTTTTCAAAAGTACCAAAGTGATTTCAGTACTTAAATTCTATTTTCAAAATGCTGTAGACACCTAAGAACAGAAGTCTCTACAGTAAATGAAACTTTGGCATTAATGAAGAATTTTATGGCATGGTGGAGAATAAAACCCTGACTCAAGAGGACTAAAGTTTGTACCCTAATTGAGACCACAGGATTAAAATATATGAAGTTTTAAGTTACTAAAATTCTAGGACAAACTAAGGATTAAAATTTTTATTTTGAACTCACTTGTTTGTTTTCACATCGGTGCATCTTTTGCAGATTTCCTTTTACACTCCTAAAAAAAGTCTTTAAAAGACAATTTTAAGATGGCTTTCATTTCAAAATACAAATTTCCCTGAGTTATGCTCAAGACTTAAGCATGAGCTGAAGATGTTTCTACAATTTTCTTTATGAAAAATACTTAAGAAAAATATTTGCTTAGGTTTTTGATTTTGGTGGTGATTTTTTGTGTGTGTGTTTTTTTGTTTGTTTGTTTGTTTTGTTTTAATTTTAACAGCTTAGAGGAGGAAGTGACCATTTAAACTTTATTCCTCCCTTGAGTGAAATGTAAAATTGAGCCAGTACATAAAAGTGGAAAAGTAGCCCAGATTTCCCTTCTGTTAATACTAACCTAGAATTAAGCAAATAAATAATCCATGCAGTTAGCCTATATTTAAAATATTTGTTCTTCTTTAAATATAAAGGAACTTTCACAGAAACAAACAGAAGTGGCTAGAGACTGAAATCATTCCTTTGATATTTAGGCTGAGTATTTTCTCCTTTAAGCTCCAAACATCATCTCCCTTATGCCCACAGGGTTTTGCACTGTGCTCCAGCGCTCCAGAGTTCTCATTCACTGCTCCCCTCAACTGCTGCACTCACATGATGGTCTATGAAAGGACTTGTTACAAGCTGAGGTTCCACAAGGTTTTAGGAATTTATCTTCATTCATTAATTGTTCTGTATCATGTTTAAATGTAGAATTTCTCAATTTAAACAATATTTCTTCTAATACTGTTAGTCTGCTCTGTTATTGCAGGTACCATCTATGCAATGTTTGAAACAGAACTGCCATAGCAGCTATAGAACATCTAAAAGGAAAAAAAAAATAGGCCAGACCTTTATTAAATTTTAAAAGTATGCCTTCGCTACACTCTTGTAAAGATCCAAATAGGGTATTCAAATCTCCAGAGATCACCAGTATAATTTCTTTATCATGTTCCATTTAAAATTTAATTATGTAGTCTACAACAAGAAGTATCTGAGTACTCTAAATAGGTCATGCAACGAACAACTTAATATTATTATAAAGTTTTCCTTGTGAAGATTTGTTCTTTGATGTGCTGTTGCACACAGAAAGCCTTTCTTCAAAAAAACAATATACATTCACAGCTATGATAATGTCATTTAATATAAAAATTGTAAAGCTTCTTTATCACATTTTAAGTTTGAATTTTCAATTCTTTCTCTACTCTGAGCTTCCCCAAATCATCAGAAATAACTGGTAAATGAGAACTGGCACAATATAATTGTGCTGAATATTTTTACATCTTTCTACAGGCAAAGTTAATCTATTAGCTATCCTTCTAAATGATGTCCACCAACTCACATTTTCTACTTCTTCCTATCAATGATACACATACGTCAGTGGGGTAATTTTTTCTTCCTCTTAAATGTAATCAGTAGAGAACCATCAGCAGTATTTAATAGAAAATGACTGTATCAGAAAGTCACCATTTACCAAGACACTTTGTTATATTTTAGTTTTTAAAAAATGCATATACATTAACTTTCTTAGTTAATACAGGAGATGAGAAAATATTCACAATATTCTCTTCTGTAACTTCTGACTAATTGCAGGGCTTTACAGGAACAAATCTCTAACTCCTTTAATTCGACTACAAAAAATTTAGAAGGACTTTTTGGGAATCTTTTCATCTCTCTTTTTTTTTAAAAAATTTTTCAAATGATGAAAACAACAAAAAAATAGTCCCACCAGTACCTAAACGTTCCTGACAGCCAGACAAAATATTCCAAGTACAGACACATCTGTTCACACTTAGATCACTTGCAGTTGAAAACCCCTTTTCACTAGGTTTACAAGTGCTTGAAAAGGATTTGATCTATCCTGGCCACAAATATATCCACGAGTCATTACTGCTCTGAGAACAGGCATCTTGTTTGACTGTACAAATGAGAATTAGATTTCTAGATTTACAGAGGTCTTGCTCTGCCCCATCAGACAGGATACAAGAACAGCAGTGGTGGGAAAGGAGTTATTAATTTCATCAAGGTGGACATAAACACCCAAAATTTTCTCTGCTGTCAAGTAGTTTCAGGATGAAAGTGGAAGAAGTGTTGGTGGGGAAATTAGACTATTTCACTGCTATGAATTAATAATAGCAAAACGATGTTCTTGAAGTTTGAAAGAAAAATATTAGATTAATACATCACAACATAAGATTAAAACCCTCAAGGAACTGCTTGTTTAGAGAAATGCAGGAACAGGTAGAATCCTGGAGAAGGCTGGAGGACAAGCCAACCTGCACACAGCTGGAAACATTTGTTTTAAATCATGACAAGATCATTTGGTTTAATATTTATAACACAATTACAGTGCCTTGTGCACATTGCTGGTATAATCTGATTTTTACTTGTGACATCTTGCTACAGTTGAAATTAAAGCCTTGTGGTAATAATTCAAAAACCACATTTAGACAATCATTAATGGCAAGTACAAAACAGGATGTTTATTCAAGCACTTATGTATCTCATTTTAACTTTAATTTGAAGTAGAATTCATTTCTGCAGTGAAACAGACTAACATAAGAAACATAAGAACTTCATGTTTTCAGAATATTACCCCTGTAGTACCTAACTAATTGTGGCACTGAAACTGGAAATATTTTAGGACCAAAACCAGTTAAGGATACAGCTAAACATCCACGGTGACATCCCTAATCAAGGAGATGGCTGCTCTGTTGAATCTTTTTTTTTTTTTCTTTAAATGTATGAAGAATTGTAGATATTTTGAAATGAAGATAATTAAATGCTTTTGCATCAGGTAGGCCTGGTCACTGGCCAGGACTTCAAACACTTGGCAAAATTTCACCAATATATTTCTTTGCAAAATTGCAGATATCAAATGACAGTAAATAAATTTATCCATTAAATTATATAAACCACACTAGTTTGTACCAACAGAACAAAGTGACACCTTACAGAGGGGAAAACATCACAAATAATGAAAATATACATTTTTACATCTTATCAGTTATAAACGAGTCAACTAATATCCACCACACACTCTCTAAAGAAAGGCAGGTATTTTTCCTCTGCCTTAGAAACAGAAATCAATTGTATGTATTACTATGCTTAAAGAAAACTGACTTTCTTGTTGAAATATTCTTTTTCCATTATATATTGTATGAACTACAACACTGTTTTTAATCAGAGGATAACAAAACCCCCCAAAACCATGACCCCACTAAAACTCCCTGCAGCTCAGAGAGCAAAACTGGTGACAGAAGGTATGAATGGACTGAAAGCATCATTTTCTAACTCACTAGGCATCTCTGCTGACAGGTTACCATATCAGACTTTTCCCCCCCTTCTCTCCACCCTTTTCTCTATCTGGATGATTACAACATTTCATTGCATCCTCTGACAATATGTAGGCAGGTCTCTCTTCAAAAACCTCTATCACAGCCTGGGAGTCCTGTCTAGTTCTATTTTATGAAAAGCTTTCTCAGCATACAAGAATTTGGCCTAAGCTGCTTTCCTGCCTTCCAAATGAAAATGCCTTAAGATCACAGTGCTTTTTTTCCTCCTACCTCCAGGTTTCCCTCCCCTCAACCCTCAGGTGAAATGTAAAGCAAAAGTCAAAACACCTGCAGTGGGTATAATTGCACAGCTGGAAGAAAGCCACAGCTGGGATTTTTCTCATCAGGTGCACAACTGTGCTGAGCCTCAAAGCAACTTCGAGGCATCGCTTTCTGCTGTGTGGGTTTGGCTCTGCCAGTATTTCGGTATCATTTGTCTGTCTGTGGCATGCAGCGAGTGTTCTCCCCTCTGCACCCCCAGTTCTCAGTGTCCCAGCAGTTTTCCTTAGGAAAAGGATTACGTTCTGGCTCAGAAGGTCGTGCTTCTTTCAGCACCTTCCAGACATTGATACACAGATGCAGTTTAGAGCAACTTGCTTACCTTGGTAATGTTCCAGATAACTCTGTGGCACTCTCTCTGAAAGACACAAAGTGAGGAAAGATTAGCTTGTGCTTCAAACAGCCATAAAATTTTAAAGAAGCCTTTATACTGCTTGTATTTTAGAGGAGTGCAGACACACATATACTGCTTCATACGCAAACATGTTGCTTGTGGATGCGATGTCCCCATGATCATATACAAAAGAATGTGAAAAAAACAGATGATGGAGTGAGAGCTAAAGATTTCATCAGAATAAAGTTCTCCATGGTACCATTACTCATTTTGTTTAGGCATAAAATTATCACTATTTCAAATGCCAGCACTGCATGATCTTACATAGCCAAAATGTAGCACTGGGCCAATTTTCCAGTGGAAAAAGTTCCTTTTTTTTTTAGTGCTGCAGCAAAAACAACACAGTAGACAGTTTCATAATCAGGCTTTGCACTGAAAAAAATACCATGTTAATGTTAAATTTTCTTATACTGGGTTAAAACAGTAGTTGTTTTCCAAATACATGATTTTTCATCCAGTTTACTTGTCTGAAACTCTTTTGTGGGTTTGCAACTTGAGGGAAGCTGAATGTGATATAGTGGAAGTGTTATAAATGGTATGTCACATTAAAGCACAGTTAAATACATTGTAGTTACCCAAGTACACAGTACTTAAAACACATCCCAGATCTACCACTATTATATGTCCATGTTTCCCTCCCCAGCACATTAGCTTAGACTTTATCAAGCATTAGAAAAATAGCTGGATAGCTCACTTGTTTCTCTCCCAAGAAAACAGCAAGGAGGCATAGGGGGGTTTGTTCTCTTAGACTTGACCAAAGGAAAGTCTCATTCTACAATTTCTTGTCCAGTTATAAAGTTTCTGTTCTGTATATAAATTTACTGCATGAAAGGTAACTGGTTACTTCATACCCTGTTTCAGCTGAAATATAAACCACAGTTTTCACATATGTAGTTTGATACCTGTGGTATAGGACAATTCTCAGCAAAACACTCTTCTTGTTTACAGCTGAGGAACAGAAAGTGGATGCACTTTTACATATGGAGGGGATCTTTTTTTCAAGGGGTGGTGGTAATAAGTAAGAGAGGTCTCAAAATCATTCTTGCTTTAACAATCTCCAAAATCATGGATCTAGTAATCTCTAAGTATGGAACCAAGTCTATACATTTTTTTTGGAAGGGTAGAAATCTTACGTATCCAGATTGAACTTACAAGAATTATTCATTTATGAATCCAGAATAGAAAAAATAAAAAAGAAATGTATTTTTGAAGGCTCTCTCAGAGTTTTATCATGTTCTGAGGTCATTTTTTTGATGGGATAACTACAGAGTTACTATATTAAAACCACAGTAATTCGGAATTCCTGTTACAGAGATCTCTCTAGATTTCCCATGTTTTTTGGCACTACATGAACCATATGAGCAGCTACGAGGGTCTAATTTTTTTTTTAATTATGATTTTTTTTTATTGAGCATCCCACAGTGACACCCAGGGTTTTTCCTTAATGGTTACACTGGCAATTGTAGACTTCATTAGAGTGTCAGAGAAGATGAAATGATCCCTCTAAATGTGCACAGCTTTGCATTTCCACTGAGCCTGTACCTCCTAAGCTGTGCAGTTTGCCAGTCACAGAAAGCTGCCTTAAACCTCCGAGTGTTTTACTTCAAAAGGCACAGATCAGAACAGTGTTCAGTGGTTGTGAAGAAGAATAAGCAAGAAGTAAAAAGATGGCTCACACCTTTTCTTCCATGCACCATTCAGCAACAGACCAGCAGATGTTTAAGTCCTTTCAGAAGACCCAGTTCCCACCTGAGCTTAGGCAGACAAGTACGTATTTAGCAGGTGTGTGTGATGAACAAAGTCCATGATATAAATGCATTAAAGATGAGAGCCAATAGCAAGAGGAAGTGAAGGTAAAGAGATAAGAAAACTAAATTAGAGTGGAGCAATATTGATTTGGTTTCTATGGGGTTATTTGATAAAGATGTATATTTTAGATATTTTATTGTCATTAAACTCCTGCACATTGATATCACAATGCCTTGTTTTCCAAGCCCTACCCATGACTTGTATAGTTCAAAGAAATAATGTGATATTTTTAGTAACCTATCAAAGAACTGAATCATTAAATGGTTCCAACAGTCAGGATTTTTTTTTCCTTCCATGTCTAATCCTAGACATCATCTCTTTTCATTGAAATGCCCTTTGGGTTTTGGTTTTTTTTTTGTGGGAAACAACCTGGACTAAAAAGTCAAGCCGGGCGTTTCTTTGTTTCTTCTTCTAAAGGGGCACCATAGCCTTTAGCTACCTATTACTGTTCTAATAACAGAATAGCACAAACCTTACTGCTTTAGGGTATGGGAGCACATTTTATAAAATAGCAGTTGCTCATTCAGCTTGAAGAGACAACCAGGCAAGTTGCAGGTGGGTACTGCTGGAAGAATCAAGAAGTGGAATCAGGTAGGTTTAAAAGAGAATGTTAAACTGGAACCACACTGTCAGCTTCTGAGCAGAGCAGTGAGTGACTGGTGCACCTAAATTTCTAAAGATTTTCATTTTTGTTAAATAAATCTCTCTTACAAGAGATGTTAGAGTTGGGAAAACAATTATTAAATAGTTGATGCATGGGGTAAAAGAATCTGAATGCGATCAGAATGTTTTAAAAAACCCCACCGCAGGTCTTTAGCATGTACATTTTTAATATAATTAATTATGTTGCCAGTTTTACATTTGGTCAGATCAAATTCCAATTTTAAGCAAAAATATTTAAGGTAATGATTTTTGAAATACAGATCCAACTCAAATAAAGCTTGAACTCAAAGGTAAAAATATGATTACTTCCCAACTGTCCAAAGATTTCATTGCCTCTCATCAACTCAGTAAACACTTATACCATAAAAACAAATTAACCCTCCTTTAGATTATGAAACTAAAAATATTATTTTCCTAGAAAACACACACAATTACCCCTGCAGTGCCACTGGAAATAAATGGTACATGGACTGCTGAAGATGGTTAATGTCCACTGTAAGTGTCCTATAAATATCAGGAATTGAAACACTGCTCTATAAATATATTTCATGGGAGTTTAAAAAAGAAAATCTTATGGAGAAAATTACTCATCAAGAAACCCCTTAAAGTTTATTTAAAGATAATGGATACTCATTCTGTAGTATTTCAAGAAACTGAAGCTAGACTTGTACAACCAGTTTTCAGACCCTTAGTACTCTCCAATGACAATAAATATAACTCATAATTCACTGCATCTATGGGAAAAAAAATTCTGGGATAAAACCAAAAGAAGGATAATACTCAAAGGGAGGATGAATATAAAATCATGTATTTTTACATCCTGTCTATGATATGAAAGGATGACCTTAAAAAAGGGTGAGGACAGAAACTTGAATGCTTCATCAGAAGTGCCCCGAATTTCAATAAAAACAGTGCCAATGCTAATGGGATAAGCTAATGCACAACAAGACTAAGGTCAGAAGAGGACAAGGCTAAAGACCCTGGAAAAACTGTTACATAGAGAGTGACATTACAGAAGAGCAGTCACAGCATTTCCAGGAGAGTCATTTACAACTTCCAAGCATTTTGTGTTCAGCTGGAAAGGACAGATCTGGGGCAGCATGGCCTGTACATAGGGAAGATGAAGGTGCTGTTGAAACCAGGAGGGCGCTGGGTAGGAGGTCTGCACCCCAAAATGCTACATCCTCACAGAGCGTCTCAGAAAGAAGCAAAACACATGTTTACAAACTGCTCATGAGACCTGTGAGGAGCTGTGACTTACCAAAGAGGCTTTGCACCCTCAAGAGAGAACTGTGTAGATATTAGCAAAGCCCAGAAAGCCAGTGTGGGTGAACCAAGCACCACACACGCACATTTTGTCATTTCTCTCTACAGGCTGAGAAATCCTTCCTGTAGGATTGGAGTAGGATGTATACCAAAGCAGAAGAGTATAAATATTTTAGTCAAAACCTTATAGTGAAATGGAAGTGGGATGATCTGCACAAAGGTCAGCAAACAGACTTTACTGCTTAATAGTTCTGTTTAAAGAGAGTTGTTTAGGAAAACTCCTCATAATATCTAGAAAGTGTCGCGTTTGTATTAAATGTTTTGTTCAATGAGAAATCATACGGTGCTAGGCTCTCAGAGGCTGACTGGTAGCTACTGTTACTCACCTACATGCAGAATTTAGCACAAATCAGCTCTGAGCTTTAACTGGGCAAGATTTTGCACAGTTGGCCAAGAGAAGTTGTGTCTGCCCTATCCCTGGAAGTGTTCAATGTCAAATTGGATGGGGCTTGGTTAAACCTAGTCTAATGGATAGAGCACATCCCTTCTCATGGCAGATGAGCCGGAGCTAGGTAGGTGATCTTTAAGGTCTTTTCCAGCCCAAACCATTTGATGATTTTTGCTGAGTTTAAGATTCTATGATATACTTCTGCATAAATATAAACAGAGGTGCAGGAGACAGGGCAGGTTTTAAAGGGCAACTGAGGTCATTTTATGTGTATTCATCTAGATGTACACCAGGAACCTTATCAAGTACCAAGTTCAAACTATACAAGTCAAGCCTAAGTGCAGAAACCACTTTTTCTTCTGCAGGATCATGACCCTTAGTGATCTGTAAGCTTTAGGTTCCCACCAAGAACCATTTTTGTTCTGAAAAGCAAAGCATATGGATTCTAGCTAAGCAATCTGTCGGGGTGCTAGGGAAGACGCAAAAAGAAAGGCAGCAACACATTCCTGCAATGGTGTCACCGTTCTTCCTTTTTCCATCTCGCACTTTGGGGAGAGGATAAAGCCCGCCTACGGCACGCAAGGCACATGAGGATAAGGGCAAAGCTGGAGAAGGGATCTGTATGGTGTGCTATTAAGAATGCAGTACGAATGCAAGCAGAAAAAAACCAGGACGCAGAATATGCAAGTCTTCCAGTTTGGGAAGAGAAGTGTTCAAACCCTGAGGTCATGGTTTTAGGCATCAGAGCTGTTAGTCAGCAGTTCAACCAGGAGGATTAGAAGGTCCTGTCTTTTCCAGGACAGGTTAATCTGACCCCTTTTATTCCCTAGGATGTGCAGCAGCAGTTATTTATATTACTTGTAGTAATATAACTCATTTTTGTGCTCATTTTCCATGAAGCATAAAAAAACCCTCCAAAGCTTAAGCTGATATTTCTGGTTTGGGTGAAATGTTCAACCCTCTACTAAATGTAGTCTCACAACTGGCACAATCATTAATCTTGCTGGAAGCGATATATTTGCAAACAGAAGGACAACTTGAAGAGAAATGAGGTATTTGGGAGGGTCACTTGAAGTTAACCTTTTTTTCCCAGGAATACTCGCCGTGGGCATAAGTGAATATGCCAACTGGATATGCCAAATGTGCTGATAAGGTGTGTGTAACAAATTGCGATTGTGTTAATAACAAGGAAATTCTACCCTGAATATTTTCATTTATTGCAACACCATGTGTTATGAGTTAGATTCCCTTTGGGGAAAATTTTCCCATTACCACCACGATGCTGGCAAACTGAAGAAAGTTAAGCTAAGAACAGAATTCCTCAGTAGGGTGTGTGGTGGGGCAGGCTGGTAGGTGCCGGCATGGGGAGCTGGCCCTGGGCAAGCTGTGGATGCTGCTCTGGAACTGGAGTACAAGCAGGGCCAGGAGCCTGCGGTGCCTCAGCTGGTGGAGCTGGGTGTCCGTGAGGCAGGGAGCCTGCAGTGTCCCGTGTGCGACTGGGGCTGGGAGCAAAGTTAGCTGGTGATGCTGGTGATGCTGGTGTGGGAAGCACGGTCGGGGTGGGCAGTGGGTGGTGGCAGCATGGCCATGGAGGGCCTGGGAGTTTCAGACACATGGCAGATGATGGGTTCCTGGACCAGAACTCGCTCGCTCCCAAGGGACTTGGGGAGCAGCATGACTTCACCCCTGGCATCCCTGCAGCAGTCCTGCTGCTGCCTGCCTGAGCCCAGCTTTGACCCCTCAGAGGGAGATGCCGTCCACAAAAGTTTTCTTCCTTCTTTTCACTTGGGGAGTTGGTGAGAATGCATCTGCCTGTGACATTGCCAGAATGCACCCTGCCAGCGTCGTGCTCTCCATTTTTTCATGACTGCGGAACTCCCTCACTGGCTCTCAGCCCCCCTCATCTCTTGAAGGTGTGCCAGTGTGTTCTTCTGCTGGACAAAGATTTAAAATTGACCCAAGTAGGAGAGGGTGTTTCGTTTTGTTTCACTACAAGTTTTTAGTTGTTATTGAGTTATTGTTTTGTGCTCTGTATTTCATCATGTACATATATATATTTATAATATATATATAATTAATGGGCTGTTGTTCCTTGATGTATATTTTGTGGTCTCTTGTTTTCAAGTTTAAATGGTACAATTATTTTGAAACCAAAACACCATGAAGCTGTTCTTTTTTTTTTTTTTTTTTCCCCCAAAGGCAAATCTGACTTGCCAGAACAAACAACTCACCTGATGCTTTTGACCACTTTTTCCTGGCTCTGCCTACACGGAAACACTGCACAACTGACTCAGCAAAACAAGAAACCCAGGGTAGAAAGAGGTCTGAGAGTTACTGTTGAACAATACCCCTCAGCTACAATATGGCTATTGTGACCACCAACTCAATCCCATAAATTTCAATGGCTTTTAGCCAGATCACCAATAAAGAGCTTTTTTAATTGCAGGGTCCATGTTTGCAGGCACGCTCACTGCCCCTGCACAGACATGCATCAGCAGTGTGGTAAAATATGGCCACTAATTGTCAGTATAAAGCAGAACTAAAGAAAAGTTTATAAAGGGATAAGACGGATTTTCCACTTAAAGCAGGGGAAAACAGCTGAAGAGGAACTTTAAATTAGCTTTAAAAGGAGGGTTGTATCAGGAGGAATATAATTACTTTCTTGGAGTTTCACCAAGACTTGGGAGTCAATGTCTCTACCCTTGCAGAAAGGTGCTGTGGGATTTTTAATGACCACAAATGGTCAGGACATTGATTTCACATTTGAGGTGAAAAATGGCACCTCAAAAGACACATTGTTGTCTCTGCTCTTCTTAAAATCACTTGGGGGACTATGTCTGAGTTGACTTGGAAAAATTAATAGTGTGTATTGAAATGCCGTTTTGAGACACAAGATATTTTGCTAGTCTTTAATTGGATAGTTTCTAAGCTTTGTTAGAGCGCAAAATATAAATAAGCTACGTTTGGATAAAATATGGGGTTTAGACTGTGATTTCAGTTTTGCTGTTAACAATTTGATGGATTTCAGAGAAGACTTTGTTTATATCACATGCTCTTAGTATATTTTTTTCGGTAGAATTGTTCCCTGTGATGACTAGAGATCAAAATGGTCAAAAAGAGTTTCATCTTTTAAAAAATAAAAACTATTAAAAACGATATAGATTTCAAACTGATACTTCTATAAGTGTTTTATCTTTCACACAGTAAGCAGCAAATAAATACGAAGCCATTTTAAAGTTTCACACAAAGCTTAGCTGCCTAACAAGGATCACACATTTGCAGCAGAAATACTGCATAAACAGTCTCTGAATGTGCTATTTAAGTACAAGTTAAATACTCTTTTTTTAGGAAGTGATGTAACAAGTTCATATGTAAAAATATATTTCTATGCAAACTGACATTCTGCAAGATTAGCTGACTGAGATAAAGGACATGAACAAACATGCTTTTTGTTTTCTCCCATGATTATTTTTAAAAGCTTCATTTTTCACTATTCTAAATTTGCTACTTCTGAATTTTTTTTTCCTTTCTTAGGTGAGAGGAAAGAAATCACTATTCAGTGATAATCACCTACCACCTAAACTGTTCAAGTTCAGTGTACATCCTGTATACAAATAATAACTCAAATGAAACCTGCCCTTACTATCGTGACTATTTTATATATTTTATAAAAAAATGAGTTTTGATTTAACCTTCCCTCCAACATCTTTGAAGACAGCAATATTATAATTTACAAGTTAAAGCATAATTTGGGCCAGATCCTCACTCCATGCAATTTAACTACAACTCTCAGCTCAGATCTTGGCCTCCTATCTACCTACCCACCAAGGACATCAGATGAAAGCTTCTCTCTCATACATCTTCTGCTCTGGTATTAAAAAGCAAGATAAAAATTAATAGGTGGAAGAAACACAGCAGCATCCATTTTAGAGATCCCTAATGGGGGCATAGATGGGATGCAATTCAGCCAAGGTCATCAAGGAGAAATGCCAGGGCATGGAGAGGAAATGAAGAAAGATCCCACTATGGTGCTTTGCTCCAAGGTCAGGCCCTGCCTTCGTGGGTGTGCAGATATGGCTCTTGCAGCACAGGAACTGCTGTTGCTGTGAGTTTTCTCAGGAAAGTGCTGCATTTTGAAAGTTGATGGCTTAGAAACGAAGGAAGAAAGCAGCATGGATACAGAATTTGGCTCTCTGGGACTCAGCAAGAAGCAGGAAGAACATGGGGGAGAATCCACCATGGTACCAACTCCTACACCCTCACCCTGTTAGTATAGGAGAGAAAGAAGGCACAGGCAACTGCCTCAGGGAGCTGTATGAGCTCAGTAGGAGGAAAACACTCTCTGTCTCTCTCCAAAATGAGAAGAAAGATCATCCAAAACAGAGCAGATGTTCCTCCCCACATGCTCATTGAACCTACTGTAACCTCTCTGAGTAGAAAATCTTACACACTTGGTATTTGGCTGACCTGTAGCCCATGCTACCACTGCCACTGATGCAGTGTTGTACTTTACCACCACCTCTTCTCACTGTTCAAAGGAAAGGTGGGGAATCACATCCAAAATCGCAGCAGAAATTTCAAGTTAAACTCAGTTGTACAAATATAGACCTGAAGAATTCTGGGCCATGTGCTAATTCTACAGAAGCGTTACAGAGTCTTAAAATGGTTTAGATTGGAAGGGACCTTAAAGATCATGCCGTGGGCAGGGACATCTTCCACTAGACCAAGTTGCTCCAAGTCCCGTCCAACCTGGCCTTGAACACTTCCAGATGAGGCATCCACCACTTCTCTAGGCAAACTGTTCCAGTGCCTCACCACTCCTACAGTGAAAAATTTCTTCCTAATATCTAATCTAAATCTATCCTCTTTAGTTAAAAGCCATTCACCCTTCTCCTATCACTATGCTCCCTGACAAACAGCCCTTCCTAATTTTTCCTGTAGATCCTCTTTTTGTACTGGAAGGTGCTAAATGGAGTTTCCAGAGCCTTCTCTTCTCTAGATCGAGCAACCCAAAGTGGTCATACGATCACAAGGTTGCATAAGATATATGAAGAAGTCATAGAAACTATTCAAGTACTATAGATGGCGATGGCCTAGATTATTGTCTTAGTTTCTGTGATCCTGCACATGGCTGCATTATGTATCTTCTGATATTTAAGACTTTGTCGTGTTTGTGTAGGTGAGGCACAGTTATATGTACCATTTACACAAGTGTCTTTTATGATGTAGCAGCTGTTGGTTGAGTCAAATGTTGATGTCTTTACTGATGAATGCCAAAAAGAAAAAGCCACCCTAACAATTGTTTTCTATTGAATGCCTACACCTCACTCTTCCCACCTATATCCCATAAATTCCTATATCTCATAAGTCTCGCAATCCTAACAGTTCAAAACTGATGTCAGATATTATCACTAATATACACAAACTTCAAGCCACTCAAAAAATTTGGAGGCTTTATTTAAACTTGTTTCAGAGAAGTAACTCTTAATTCTCTGCCAAGAAATGCCAAGCTTGGAAATGGCATCTCATCTTGGTCTCAAAATACTTTGCTGAAGCAGAACAACTTGGACATTTCAGCTATTACGTACTCAGATAGTTACTCATTTTCTTACCCAATGCAGACTGAACTGAAACATGCATTTGGGGATCTCTGAGTTTTGTGAAGCTGAGAGACTTCTGGAACAAAGTCAGACGGTAAAGTATAGGGACCTTGGAAGAACTAACATAAGTTAGGAAGGGGATGGTCATTTTTGCTCAATTCAGAAACACCCAACCCCGCACAACCCTCTCTCAAATCCCCCTGTCCCCTTCCCTCCCCCCCTGCAAAAAACCCCACAGTAAAATCCCCACCCCGAAACAAAAATATAAACCCCAAAAAACTCTCCTGAAAAACAACAGTCACCTTGAAAATCCCACAGATTTCCAAGATTTGGGTGGGGTCTTCACACCTTCAGTTTTGCGAGTGATGCACTCTCGTTGTATTTTGCTACTCAGAAGGAGCAAACACTAGAAATCCCACAAGATTAATTTTTGCTGAAGTAACGCACAGTAGGAGGGATGCTGGGCATGGCCACACCCTTTACTTTGGGCAGATAGAAACTCCTCTGCCTACACTGCCAGCTATGGAAACTCATCCTTAGAAATGTCACTACCTTCTTCCAGCCTCTGAGGAAGCATTCCATGACTTTGGAAAAGCCTTCTTTTCTTTAGCAGAGTTTTCATAAGATGGATACAGGAGCTACTGAAAACATCTTGTCTCTACCTGGAACACCAGTGTTGCCAAAATTTTCTTCAGACATCTGTCCATAGTGTCTTTTTTATCCACCTGCTGAAATAGTTCCTCCCTTTCTGTAGTTGTTAGTCAAGTATAAATTCATTTCTTAGTTCCATTCTGTCCCGGCAGAACAGTGCCAGGTTGAAACATGGCATGGAATAGAAAAATTGCAGAAAGGACTCTGAGAACAAGCCTGCCAGCCAGCAGTCTGTGTCCCATTAACTGCAGTTCAAAACAGTCCTCATACTATTTCCATAAATACTGTGGTATCTTCTGTAGTATCTTGGCATAAACTGCAACAGATGTTGGAGGCTATTATTTTTTCATTCTTGCTCATTTGTTTTTCATCTGTTATTTTTTGCATTTTTTCCCCTCTGGCCACCTGTCCTCCCACAAATCAGAAATGTTTAAAAGAGCAGAGTCAAGATTTGTTCTTATTGGTCTACCATTGCCCAAAATTAATGAGACAGGAGAATAAAAGAGATTAAGATCTAACTCACTGTCTTATTTCTGACCTTAAAAGGATGAGTTGAGTTTATTTTTGACAACCCTAAGCAGATAGAATAAATCTGCTGATCTAGCCACCTCAGGAAATTGAAGTACACAAGTACCATTGTTCTCTAACAAGTTCATAAATGTTACTGAACAATATATAAATGGTGCTGTGAAATTACGATATAAAGTGTTATAAAATGTAAGTTACCAGTGATATAAATCTACAAGCAAGCCCTTTTCTCCCCAACCACATTCAGACCAAAAGATGTTAAGATAGTTCTTTAATGGCAAAAACTATTAGGCTGCAATATGTAGCAGGTTCATCTATTAATCATCAGACCATTTATGTTCCGTAATTCTACCACAGTTAAATAACATGGACTACTAAGTACCTGAATCGGCTATTAGCAACCATTCCTGCTCATTAAAACTCACTTATTTAGACTTTAGCAATGGTAAATGTAACCAGCCCTGGAGGAGTGTCACAGTGCTTGGAAATGGCACATTAAGCTTCATTTACCCAGCTATACTCTGAGGCAGAGGGGGAAGGGAAAAATACAGTGACGGTCCATAACAAAGCTCAGAAGCTTTTTGAAGCTGCATTAAGAAAATGACAAATCTTACAAAGAGAGCCATAAAGCTTCCTCAAGTACAACAGTTCTGCAAGTAGCTATTTATCATAGTTTGTTGAAAAGACTCCTACATTTGATACTATTGGACTGTGAGAGATGATTATTAAATGTAATTACAGAAATAGCCCAGAAATAATAGTTTATTGCAGAGCATAAGCAACACTGTACTAACAAAGAGGAGAGGGGAACATGTTCACCGCTTGCAATAGTATCATTAGCTTTTCTGGAACACATACACAACTGTATACACGTTTAATTTTGTGTTGGCTTCTACTAACCAGAATTATCCTTCCAGAATTTCTTATCTGGGTCAATGCATCCATCTATCTATACTTGGAGTGAGAAAACAGTAGCCAAAGTGGATCGCTATTTGGGTGTCAGTTTTTATTCCTTTTCTACTTAACACAGATTTATTAAAAAAACAACCACAGCCTGCTGTTGAGAGATACAGCTCACATTTGCTTATTAGTAGCCCTGTAACAGACACATTTTTGCTACAGTGCTGCCGTTTAAAGTGAACGATTTATTTAGAATATGCCAGTTATCATGAGATTCTCCACACGGTAAACCAACAAGTTTTGATTTCTTATTTCTCCCTGCAAGAATGAGTTTAACTTCTATTATATCTACATCTCTGCATGTTTGCTTGTGTACCCAGCCATCTATTTTACCTTTTCTTTTAGCTAGGAATGATTTCACCCCATTTCTTGATGCTGCTTTTCACCCTTGAATATATCTGCCATTCACTTCTGTGCGTCACGGTCCGTCTTGTCGAACCCCCACTTTTAAAAGCGCACAGTTCTTTCAGAAAGCCTCCTCTGCTGCTTTGTGGTCTGCATCCACAGTTTTCCCTAACTACAAAGACAAACAGAAGCACAGCGTCTTACAACCGGGTCTATAGCTTATGCCAGCAAGGAGGGCAAGAAACCAACCCCATCTCAGGAGTTTAAACAATCCCTCCCAGTTCACAAAGTTTTAGTCTAAATGAACTCTTCTGCTTGTCTAAGACTGAAACATTTTGTAAAACTGTGTTTTGGAAGGAAGGCATTCAGTGACAGATGGGTTTTATTTATTTTGGGGTAAAAGGAACAGCTTAAAACAGGTTTGGAATATGGGAGAAGATCCTGGCACATCAAGACAAAGACTGAATGCATCTGATGTACTCAAGAGATGCAGAAATTACCATCACAAGACCATACACAGATTCATTGATAACATGGTGCATACTGACCCCTGCTCTTTCAGCAATGATCTGTTTTGGAGTAGGAAATATAGCCACTAGTTTTGAAGCTCAGCAGCCTCCTTTAAGCATCTGCACTCCCTCTTTAGTTCACTATGTAATGACAGCTTAACGTTTTACAGGCAAAACTGCACTCAAAAACAGGAGCTGCGTGCGCATGGCTGAAAAACACCAAGGCTGTAAATAGGTGCAAAGGGAAGAAATCAGAGTCTACCTTTAGGCATTCACATCCCTGGAAGCAGCATTTTCACATTGGCTAAAGACTGACAGGTTACATTTTGGAGGGCTTTGAATCTAAAAAAAATTGTGAATAGATGTTTTACAAAGATTTTCAACCATGCTGCAGAATCCTCGGGAGCTTGGTGCTGATTATATTGAGATGGTTCAGAAAAATATCCTTCCAGCCATCTATCTGCATCAGTAGATACACAAGGGCATTCGACAAAATCTCCCCTGGTCACACTGCATCACTGGTGTAAAAGAAAACAAGTTTTCCCTTTGAAGGTTTTTGACTGGTTTGTAACAGATAAATCATTGCAGCAGCAATTTCCAGCTGACAATTATCTTGCCATAATATTCATAAAAATAAAATAAAATCAACACATAAGGAATCTGAAGTAGGAGACCTAAATTATATGTAACTACACTCATAAAACTCCACCTCTGCTTAGAGTTGCTCTGTACACTACCTGTATGCCAAGATCTCTTAATCTGCTACTGATGTGCTGCATATTGCAGTCATGTGCAATTACAGTTAGCTATAATTAAAGACAATTATGCTTTTATTTCTCCACTTGTTCCTTTAAAAAGCACAGTTGCAATAAAACTTTTTGCCCCCCCCCCCCCCGTTTTTTTCAAAGGTGAATATAATTATACATCCCTATAACATGTCAAATAATTAGTTTGACTCAAGATTCTTCTGGAACAATTTTCATTTTAACTGTCAGATCTGCCATCTGTAGTCAATAGAACACATTGTAAAAAAAAAAAAAAATCTATCATTAACCTTTTTTCACCCCATAAATCTGCAAAAGAGCTTGAAGAAATTGAAGAATTCATTGCTTAAACATTGAAAGGCCAAATTCAGCTAGCACCCCTTCCCCAGCAATACTTTCTTAATCATGCTGAAAAATTATTATTGTTATTGTACTAGCTAACTGTAACAATAATAAATTAAAGCTGGATATAAAAGATATTTGGCATTTCTCTATATTTTATAGGCTACTTTCCAGCCCTATTCTCATAAAAGAATCTCTCTACTGTATCTTTGTTTAGAATCTACCCCTGATTACTAACCATGCAGACTGCAGGGAAAAGTAATTAAGTTTAATAGAAGCCACCCTCATTTTTGAAGCTGCCCTCAATTTAAGCCATAGAAGGAGAGTAATTAAATTTAATGCGTGCCACAGCTTTTAAATGAAGATATGGCACGTAAAATTCTCTCACTCTGTAACGCATCTTTTCTGAACACTGCAAAATAAGTGTTGTGATAAAAAGAGATAGCAAGCTACAGCCACCACCAAGTCGTGTTCACTTTTCTTATTCTGCTGTCTATCTCTTCCAATGGGTGAGGCCTTTGTATATATCAAGAACAACGTAATCTAAATCATTGGAATTGGGAAGTCTGCAGTCACTTATCCACCTTTTGCCTGTTATCTTCTTTGATTAACTTTAGATGAAGCTCTTGTGGGAGAGTCCACCTTTTACACATTTTTAAGAGGTTTCCACATACAGTGCAAATCTCTAGTACAGACATTGTTTACTTCAGAGGAATGTCCTTCCCCTAAATAGCTGCAGTAGGAAGAGGGACTCATTTCTAGACACAGACACAGATCTCGCATGTATGTCTTCAGTCTTCAAGTCAGCAGAAGAAAAAAACCCAATGAAATTATCCAGGGCTCAGTTATTTTCCCAAACAGTAGTATTACTACTTTTACACAGAAATACAAATTAAAAACCAGGGCTAATGAAAATATTTCACCCTTGCAAAACAAACTTACTGAAAGAGGAGCTCTGAGACCGAGAGAGAATAATTTCCCTTTCCCAGCTCTGTACTCTCTCTCTCTCTGTGTATAAATAAATGTTTCCTTGCAGAGCAACACAGAAGTTTCATCAACTGATTTAAAACAAACAGGGAATTTGAAGTCTTGAATTAAGGGAGGGAAAAAANAAAGGTTTAAAAAAAGGGAGGAAAAAAAAAAAAAAAAAAAAAAAAAAAAAAGGAAGATAGACACCTGTCATTGCTCAGAAGAAGGTTGGGCTGAGATACCAAACTCACAATTAGTTCTCAGAATAGCTCACAAACATCTTCCAGGCAGCCACTTCTCCTGGACAAGAATTAACACCTATTATTTGAATAGAATAAAACTTCTGTGCTGAAAATGAGATCATAAAAGACGAAACCTGGGGGAGGAATTTCAAATGTCTTTGGGTCTGAAGGCTCCCCATAAAACAAGATAGGGAAAAAAAGAAAAAGGAGGGGGGCGAGGGGAAGAGTAGTGTGAAAATAAATATATCCTCTATTTCAGTTTTAGACCCCACCACAAATTTGCCATGTCCTTCCTCAAGAGAGATGTTGAATACAGAGTTTTAGCAGCATAGAGCACTGATGCTTGTATCCAAGGTGCACACCCAGCATTGCAGGAACCTGTCTGAACAGCACTAAGACTCACACACCATTCATCTGGCTTTCATTTCTTTACAAGATTGTCAAAAGTGAACATCCATAACAATAAACAAGAGGCAGCCAGGATTTCATGTCTGTCCATCTCCCTGGCAAAGCCCACAATCCTACACCCATTAGTCCACGGAGTGTTCAATAGGCAGATCCACACTTCAAATCTAGAAGCCGCTGCTAATATAAATTGCAAGCAAACTGAGAAAAATAGATTACATTCGTAGCTATTTTTAGTGCCATGAAAGAAAGATTTGTTTATCCATATCATGACTAAAATAAGTTGGAATTTTTGGTTTTAAAGTAACAAAATAGTGACAAAATTGCTGTTTAAATTCTAATTTTTACTCAATTATATTTTAAAGTGATCCTACCAGATGCTGTAACTAAAGCAACACAATTTTGCTATATTTATAACTAAGCTGTAAAACATTTCAACAATTGCAAAAAGAAGAAATCTCTCTGCTAATGCCAAGAGAAGAATAAGCTCAAATGCCATTGCACATGATGGTTCTTAATAGCTGCACGAGGAGAGGAGAAAAGTCTCTATAACAACAGTATCAAGGAAACGAGTGCTGTAAATATCACATCTTCACAGTATCAAGGAAAGTTAAAAACAAGGATTTGTGGAAAGGATTAACATGAGGACATAACATCCACGTGCTCCCAAATACTTGGGATAGATGCAAACCAAGGCAAGCAGTAGTCTCTTTCCTCCTCTCTCCTAATTTGAAATCCCTCTTCCCATCCAAACCGCCTGCTGTTCATGCCTTCTGCTTCCTCTTAAGAAGCAGGTTTTTTTTCTCACAATCAATACTTCAGCCCTTCTGCTGTTGGCTACCAACAAGACAAGTCCCACTGTACTCTAATATGCCTTCAGGAACTTTGACAGAAATGTGGGTTAAGGACTGGCTAGCCAGAGGATTAGGAGGAAAAAATGAAACCAAACACAAAATCAAATCTTCTGAAGCCTCTCCTCTCAATTCCCACCCACAGCGATTGCTAGGCTTAAAATACAACCTTCATCCCCCATCTTATCCTCCCTTTGGAGGCTGTTGGTCTTGTGGGGTCCTGCTGCAATTTGCAAGTGCTCCAAATGTTGGTGGGATGCATTTCAGAACAGCAAGGCTACCCCAGGGCACTGGCATGTGCCAGTCAACTGGTTAAAAATTGAAACAGAGCAAATGGGAAATTTTTTAACAAATGCTTCAAGATTATGGAGCACACGTTACAGCTGTAACCACCCACAGTTCCCTCCTACAGAACAGAAACACTGACAGCAAAAACCATTCACTGCAGAAGTTGAAAAATAACAAAAAAATGCAGCAGTAAGGATGAAATTAAAGCCTACGGGTATTTTCTGCAAGAGCTTCTGCAAAGAAAGAGGGGAAGTTTGCAAGGAACAACAGGATAAGAAAACACAGCCTTGGTTTGCAGGTTCATGAGATGTACAGGACTGGTGCACAGACCAGCACTAGTTGTGATGTTCATCACCCATTTCTCACTCATGAAGGAAATTATATTTTACAGTAAAATGGTGCAATAGTGGGTGGCATAGGAAGGACAGACTCTTCTTTCCATTATTAAAAATAACTAAACTAGGCAAAACCTCAGATAACCTCAGTTAAAAAATTTTCCAAGTTTCCGAGGACAACGGAGCAAAGAGCAGGAATTCAACGTGCCATTCAGCAGGGAAAAGGGCTGAACATTCTGAAATGCTCTTGAAAAAGAAAAAATAAAAGATAAAATAAAAGCAAAAGTATATGCTTTCTGCCATGGAGCTAATTTTTTGTGTTCACTACCGGCAGCGATCATCCAGGTCTATGGATCAAAAAAATCCTACAGCTGCCAATGTGCATGGTCAATCAGCAGGATATTCTGTTTCAAATATGAGATCTGAAGTTGTTTGACTTTTTTTCAAAAGTGTGACATAATTTCCTCCTTCTCCCGGTGCCAGTCATGCTTAAGTAAATGTTACAGCTTCTGGATGTGCAAATTAACGACAATTATAACCTGGCTAACCTATCCCATCACTAAAATGCCTGGAATTCATTTTCCCGTGGAGTGGAGATTTGCTGTTAAGATATTCACTTCAGTAGGGAAATACTCATCTTTAGATGCTATGGACATGCTGATTTCTGTCTATTTGCCCTGCAGTATATGTCAAATAATTTATTTATTATCATATTAGTCAATAATATCATTTGGGAAAACAGCTTCCATCTGTTCCAAAAACAGCATCACAACACGTGTGTTTAAGAAAACTAAAGATTTATCTTTCTGGTGCTCACAGTGACCACACTAGCTGCACAAGGGAAAAAGTAGAATCCGTAAATAAAATTGTTCAGGGCCTTAATACACACACCTTAGGGGGTACTGTACTTCAAACTTCAAACAAACTGCTTATGTATGTGATCCAACTTAAGTAATTGCACCTCCATGACAGATGGAAATTGGGTGCAAGTTGAAGAACTGTAAACAAATCAATGCCAAAGAGAAAAGTATTGAGAAGAAGAAAAACCAGCAATCAGTAGAAGTCCTTTAAAAGCAGTCTCACATGCAGAGAACAGAAATCTCCAGCCTTCCTGTCCACAGCAGATACCTCCACAACAGCTTATTTCCACATGGGGAATCGGTATTAGTGAGAATTCCCTCTAGTTGCTTTATATTACATATAAATTATAAACTCTTTGTGCCAGAAGCAACTCTTTTTGTGGCATTTACAGGCAGCACAGAGCACAGCAACAGCTTTGAGGTGATGCTGTGTTTCAATAGAAAAAAAAAACAAACAAATGAAGCCAAAAAAGGAATGCTTCTACAGAAGAAAAAATTTCCTTCTCTGAGTTTTACCACATTTAAAATCCTAGCTTTTTTAGGTTTAGAACTTTATAGTAGTGACAGAAGGACAGGGACTTTTTCCTTCAGCCCAATCCATCAAGAAGGAGAGGGATCAGAGCAGCTCTGCCATCCCTCTGACGGGCTCAAAGCTTTCTTGGATATTATAGTTTATGAAACATGGACAAGGCGCCTCAAATACGGAGGGTGTAGGAGGTGTGGAGCGCACTGGCCTATTTGGACAACTGAGACATATCAGATGAATGAGTTGCAACCACTTGAAATTCTTAATAAAATGGTATTCAAGAGTTGGCCACATTCACTTACATTTGTGGACTGGATTACCATCAGTGAAATTCAAGCCAGAAGACAAATTCCACAAACAAAACCCCCACTTCTTTTTCATTGAAACATGACCTTTTCATTTCACGAAATGTGTGTCAACTTAAATCTTGTCAGACTGACCCCAATCTGTCCTATTCCCTGATTCTGTGGAGCTCTTTGCAGAAGCCATTCCCACCTCAGGCTACGATCTCGTCAGATCTCATAAGTGAAACGGGGCCAGGTCTTTCCAGGACCGTGGGAGACACCTCTGAGGAAATCCCAGATGTTTCAGGAAGTTCTTGGTGGTGACTCTCACAAGGAACACTCCTTGGGTTAGCACCAAATCCACACCCCACAGCAATACTAAGGCTATTAGACTTCTAAACACCTTGCATTTTAAATATGGAATACTAGAAATTAGAATAATTTTTATAAACTCCAGAGATATTTCACCACATACACAAAAGTAGCAGTTACATTATCAACTCTCAGCTGTTGAAGTTCTCCTCTCATATTCTGGTATTATCAACATGCACAAGGTTTTGCCCATCTTTAAAAAAACAAAACAAAACAGAAACAAGAAAGATGACTAATGTTCTTGCTTTCCCCCTTCTACTGCTGAGGTTTGTCTCCAGACTTCCACATCTTTTCCTAATGGAAGTCTCAGTTGCCCTTCCTTGTTTTATTGCCAGTGATGTGCCTTTTTAATTTCTTCTATTTTTAAATATCTTCTAGTCTAGTTTACTCCTAATATTTTGTTCACAGCCACCTCCTCTTGCTTTTCATTCACCTTTTATATCACGTTCCTCTTCCCCAGCACGCTTTAATCTGGCAATTCTGATCTGTCTGCATACTCCTGCCTCCAGAAATAATCTCCTATTTTACCTCCTCTACTATCATTCAATAAAATTCAAACACAAGTACTTTATCCTTTTCACAGAACTTTTTTGGCACATCTGGGCTGTTCCATCAAGCCAAATTTTGCCCCAAACCACGTAGACAGTGAACCTGGAATATACATAACAACTAAGTGTACAAGCTACCAATATATTGTAATATTAAGCTATAACAAACTGGCACTTCAATTACTTCTTTCTATGCTCATATTCATGTCCATGTGCAACAGACTGCTCAGACACAAGTTGTTTTGACCTTGACTGCACTCTCTCTCTCCAAATTCAGCAAGTGACAAACATACATTGACCGAGAAAATAAGACCAAGCATGAAGTTGGAACATAAGGAACAGTCTAATTTTGTGTTTGACTCTGGTATGGACTCAGCACAGGCATTAGCTGTGCTGTTAATGGTCTTAATCTTTCAGTGTTGCTTACCTGAAAGGTTCTCATATCACTGACTTAGGGTGGAGAAAAAAAATTAAACTGGCCAGTGTAACAGGTCTTGATCTTTCAAAGAAGGGCTTTCAGTAGAAAAAAAGACATTGGAAAAAAATCAATTTTCAGAGTGAGTCACGGAAATCATAAATTCCTGTACTCTGTTTTAAAGTGTTTTCTACACCAACAAAAGCACAGATCTCTTGTTGAGCTGCATAAAGCAAGCCAGCACATGTGAACTGGAGCTTTTTTAGCTATCGCTAAATAAGCTCTACTTGTTAGGTTTCTAATCACAGACTTTTGGCTGTTTTCTTCGGTTATTATGTGAGATGCATTCACAGGGATCTCAAAGAACAGTTGGAGCACTACAGATATAGTATGTGTGTTCTCTGAAATTTCATTATGTATAGATTAACACCTCCAAACAGGCGCCATCTCATACAATGGCAGCCAGAAGTAGAGAACAACAAAAAAAAAGCAAACCCACAGATTTCAGACTGAAATATTTCCTTGGCTTAGACTTGTTTTTTGACTTGAGATCACATACATGAAGAATTGATACCGTTAGGCTTTTTTTTTTTTTTTAACAAGATCTTTCTTTATCCTTATTTCCCTGAAAATAAATGAAGGTTTTTATCCAATGTTTGGAGCTAAATAAGGAGATAAACAAAAGTAGATCATGCCTTCACCAACCTCCTGCATTTTCACTTGGAAAATCATGGACAACTTCGCAAAACTTCCACTTGTGCTCTGCTGGGTGGTTGCAAGAGCTGAGAAGTAACTTGTCAAAAAACAATATTAGCATTCACAGGAAGCTTCAGAAATTACACATACACACAGAGAGTTATTTAACTGCATATTCTTTCATTTCCCCTGGATGAAATCACTACTATGCTACAAAGAAATGTAACTAATTGGCACTGCAGACACACTCAGTCACACACAGGCAGAACCAGCCTGTCTGACCCTCTCCCATACTCAACCACTGAAGTGCACAGGCCATTTAAGTGAGGCCGTTTCCTTGCCCTCCCTGTCTCCAAAGTCCATCCAGAAATAATAAGTGACTTTGAATTTAGTTTTCCAACTGCAGTTTGTGCTCAGCATGACACTACTACAACTCACCTTCATCTAGTGTCACAGGATTGTTCACATTAGAAAAAAACATTTAAGATTATCAAGTCCAACTGTTAACCCAGCATTTCCAAGCCCGTAACTAAACCACGTCCCTAAATGCCACATTTACATGTCTCTTAAATCCCTCCAGGGATGGTGACTCCATCACTGCCCTGAGCAGCCTGTTCCAATGCTTGACAACCCTTTCAATGAAGAATTTTTTCCTAATATCTAAGATAAACTCCTTGGAAGAAGAGATCAATCCCCACTCGGCTACATGATCCTGTCAAGGAGTTATAGAGAACGATGAGGTCTCCCTTGTGACTCCTCCAGGCTAAACACTCCCAGCTCCCTCAGCTACCCCTCATCAGACTTGTGTTCCAGACCTTTCCCCAGCTCCATTGCCCTTTTCTGGACCCACTCCATAAACTCCAATGTCTCTCTGTTAGTGAGGGGCACAAAATTGGAAACAGGATTTGAGGTGCATTAAAGACTGAGGCAAAGAAGGCATCAAATATCTCAGCCATTTCCACATCCTTCATAATGATGGTTCCCAATGCATCCCATAAAAGATGGAGGTTATCCTCAGCCCTCTGGTTATAGCTGATGTATTTAGAGAAGCATTTTTATTTTCTATTGCAGCAATAGCCAGATTAAGTTATAGTTGGGCTTTGGTCCTTCTAATTTTCTCCCTTCATAACCTCACAACAACTTTTATCTCTCCTGCATTGCCTGTCCCTTCTTGCAAAGGTCATAAACTCTTTTTTTATCCCTGAGTTCCAGTCAAATCCCTCTGTTCAGCCAGGTCAGCCTTCCCTGCCTGCTTGTCTTTTGACAGATGGGGACAACTTGCTCCTGTGCCTTTAGGATTTCCTTCCTGAAGAATATGCAGCCTTCCTGATCAACTTTGCCCTTCAGGATTCCCTCCTAAGGAAATTCTCTCAACCAATATTCTAAACAGGCTAAAGCCTGCTCCCCAGAACAGTTCTAATCCCCTTCTTCCTGGCACAGCAAACTATCATTTTGTGACCACAACAATGTGCCCAAGACAGCCTCCAACCAACACATCAGCCAGAAGTCTTTCTCTGTTCACAAACAGCTGGTCCAGTGGGTACCTTCCCTAACTGACTCCCTCACCAGCTGCGTCAGGAAATCCTTCCACAAACTCCAGGAACCTCCTGGACTGCTTCCTCTGTGCTGCATCGTATTCTGGGGTGTACCTGTGTAAATTGCAGTATTCCATAAGAACGGCTAGTGATTGTGAGACTTCTCCCAGCTTTTTATTGAATATGTTGTGTGGTCTATAACAGAATCCCACCAGGATACCTACATTGTTGGCCTTTCCCTTGACTCCTATCCATAAACACTGAACCCTGTTATCACCCAGCTCCGGACAATCACAACATTCCCTATTATATAGGGCTACCCCATAACCTCTCCTTCCTTCTCTGTCCCTTTTCAACAGTTTGTTGCCATCCATTGCAGCACTCCAGTTGCGCGTGTCATCCCACCACACTTTGATAGACTTTATGTCATGGTTCTTCTGCTGCTGCACGGTGTCCAGCTCCTGCTGTTTGCTGCCAGCGCTGCAGGCATTGGTCTGCATGCACTTCAGTTGGGCTGTTGATTGCACCACCTTTTGTGGAGAGCAGACCTAATTCGTATGCAACCATTCTCAGGCACTTCAGTGGTTTCTAACACATCAATAACCCTTGTGCCTTTGTTCCACATGGATCTTCTTCCCCTGCATCCACTAAGAAGTCAGACTGAAGGACTTTGCTGGCACGCTAACCCTCAAGCATTGGCTTGCTACCCCCAGGCTTATCTCTAGTGAGCCTGGTTTTATCCCCTTCCCACTTCAAAGCTAGTTTAAAGTTCTCTTATTGAGCCTAGCTAACTCCTGTGCACAGATTCTGTTCCCTCTGAGACAGGTGCACCCCTCTGTTGCCAGCAGGCCTAGTGTGATGTAAACAGACCCACAGCCCAAACCCCCAAATTCTGCCAGAGACACGAGGCTTAGAGTCAGGTAATGATCTGCTGGCTTTTCCTATTTCTTCCTTCATCATTACCTGCAATTGGAAGGATATGGGAGAACACTAATTGTGCTCCTGATTCTTCAACCAGTGGTTCCAAGGCCCTGAAGTCTCTTTCAGCTCCCCTTGGACTTCTTTAAACTTTATTGCTACCTACCTGAAAAATCAAATCAATAATGTACGGTAATAGCACCCTGGCTTGTATCAGACATAGTGCGGCCAGCAGGATTAGGGAATGGACCATCCCCTCCGTGGTCAGATGTTACCCTATGTGGTGCTCAGACAGAGAATTTCGCCATATGTGTTCCAAAGGATTTATGTTTAACACATAAACGTGGAGAAAGATAAGGGGTTTAGTGAGTGGCAGATCCAAAGGGACCTCGTTATGCATTTATTTATGTCTCAAAGTTGCCCTCCCATGCAAATTTTTGAAGACCTAATAAAGGTTGATCTGACTTTCCCTTGTAGAGACTATTTTTTCTCCTCTGTAATGCCCTCTATTTTCATCAAAGTGGCAGAAATTAAATATATCTGAGACCTCTGAGACTGTCAAATTTGCTTAACCTGTATTCATTGGCGTAAAAAGCCACAGAGACAAGAGATAGAAAAATAAGGACTGACAGACAATTCAACTATATAATCCTTGCATCTTCAGTGAATTGGAGGGGAAAAAAAAAGAAAAGGAAAAGAAGAGCAGTAAACTGAAATCTGGCTCCCACAACACTGGGAATAACCAAACATTGCATTTTTCCTATAGTCAGTTATTTACATGCAAACCCTTCATTACAAGGGACAAAGGACGCAGAGCATCTTGCTGTGAACAAGGGCAATAAAACCAACTCCAATATGAGAAGAAGGGCCAAAATTATCCAAAGACAGACTTCAAATGCCACAGAAAAATCCAAAACTTTTCCACGACTGACAGCTCACACTCTTTGGATCAAGGTGGCAACCAGTCAGCCTATAATCAATATTTTGGGCAGACTATGGAGAATATATCATCAAATAAAAAAAAAAAAATAAAGCACTTACTATGGGTTAACTGTGACCTCTGACTAATTCGGCCCAACAATTTTACCCGGGACTCCTGAACTCCTCAAAATAGTAGACATAAAAATCCCAATGACATCCTTCATTTCTCTTTGCTTGTGCTAGAAATGACAGTCGGACTTGCTGGATTTCACCTCTGATCCAGCAAAGCTCTTAAGCATGTGGTTAACTTTAGGCACTTGATAATTGCAAATGAAGGGAAAAAAAATAAAAAACGCTTGTGCACTTAAGAGCTCATGATGTGTTAATCTTGCTGCTGCCTCTGGGCCTTTGTGAAGGGAAAAGAAAATATGAAAGGAAAAAACCCACCAATTTTAATTCTGAGCTTCTCTATGAATATAAACTCAGTTTCTTTGAATTCTGTCATAAACCGTTACATTTAAGCACATAAAATCATACACCAGGCGAACAGGCTGCTTTATTCCCTCCACTTGCTGCAGAGGTAAGCAGAGGATCCAGCCTGTGCGTGGAGGTTCTGTGTGAAATCTCCCACTAGCAACAAGATTCAATCACCATTTTTTGATCACAGTGGATCAGCAGGATGGCAAAAAATATTTGCTGATGCTATAAAACAAAAAACCACCAGTATTTTAAATCCAGGCCTGACCACAGAAAGCTGCAAGAATCTACCCCAATTTCGAAAGGATTTGCAGCTTGTGCCTTGGTTCAGCCTCACATGCCTTGCCTGGGCCAAGACACACCATCTGGTTCCCAGCAGCATTTGCTGAAGCTCGTGGGAGTTCTGCCTCCAAAGTGACAGCATGATATGGCCCATTGTCCTCCACAAAGCGAGCGCCTACACTTCTAATGCATGTCATTTCAGGCAGGCATTTCGGGTAAAACAAAAAAAAAAATTAAAAAACCAACTAAGCGAACTCGGTGCTGAGCATTTGATCTGCATTCATTAGTCATCAGCGTTCCCATAGACAGAAAGATAGTCCCCATTACCCTGCAGGAATTTTCACCTATCCCCACATGAGTGTTGCATTATAATCTCTTACGTTTTCTTCATTTTGGTAGGTGCTTTCCTCTCCTCCATTCACTAAGAAGGGATAATGTACATTAGTAAACACAAAGATTTAAGATGTGCAGCTATACCATCATGCTACAAACTCCATAAATAATCTACAAATACTTAAGATGGCTAGAAAATTTCCAGACAACATTTTATACTTCATTATTTCCAGGTTAGTCTCTCAGAAGAAGGTTAGCCCACAAAAACATATATCTCATGGATATAAATACATATACTATTTTCCTATTAGATCATTTTCTAAGTCTATTTGAACGGTGTAAATTACTTTAGTGAAGTACACGTTGTTGTAAAACACATTATGGGATTTCCTGCATACCTAAAGCCAGCCTCAGGACAAAATGCCTGTATATTTTTTAATTTATGCTTTACCATATTCATTACTCCTTCCCATCAGTGCAGCTGACATGGGTTATTGTGTTACATATGCCAGCAGTCAGACTCATACCTCTTATAGACTGCTCCCTACATACTACAAATGTTTATTATTCTCAATGCACCAAGTGCCAGCTAAATCAATAGTTCAAAAGCCTTGTTCAATTCAAATGGACTTTACAAAGTACTGCACTGTAATAAACACACACAGGCAGAATGTTTCCCCAATTGCTTACATGACACAACTCTTATCTCATAAAGTAGTACAACTACTGCATTTTTCTTACTATGCAGAGTCCCAGTTAAGTCAAGAATGAAATTATCCTATTAATCACAGATGAACAGGGTGTATTGGCAATGACATATAGTAAATAAAGTGATAAAAAAGAAATACAGTGACAAAAATCCTCACAGAGATCACTCCTAATGCATTATGCACTGTAGCGATTTGGACTGGTCTCCATTTCTTACTTGGCAAATTCCCCACATAGGTGGTTTTATAGGTCCTAGAGAGTTTAAAGAGCCATCAAGAAAAAAATTGCTACTAAATTGCAATGAAAGCAATAAACTTGCTTCTCCTATGCTTAGATCTCCTCCACATCCCCCCTAATGGCTCTGCTTCACATAAACCGTGCTGTTGATTTGCGTGAAATTTTACTGAACCAAGGCCAGGACCCAGGGATATTCAGCACTAGGATAAGCATTCTTGCAATGGAATGAAGGGGCCAGGCATAAGGATGAGAATGCCAACATGACCCACAATTCGGTCAGTCTGGCTTATTCATATAGAGATGATGGAAGATCTTAAACTTTTGCCTTACATCTTTTTACATCACTGACCTCAATCCAGGTCCATGCCCAAATGAATGTTTAAAACAAAATAGATAATTCAGATCCTTAAAACTCAATGATTTGCTTAAACTTATTCAGGCGTCAATAAAATTCCATGCAAAATAAGAATAATAATTACTACAGATAAATTAATGCTTTCTTTTTTTCTTCTCTATTGGCAGGATTCAGTCAAAACAGAGCAATGATTCCAGTTCTCTTAAAAAAGGTGGCAAAAGAGTTATCAGCCAGGGATGGCATTGTAAGTACCAGCCTGCCCACTTTCTATCAATCAGATACTACTGGCAGAGCAATAAAGAAAGAATGAGATAAGAAGGAAACATCTGTCAAGCAACATCCCAGACAGGCGTGAAAGAAGGAAAGCTGTCTGGAAAAAGAACAGGATAACAACAAAAAATTACCAGCAAGTAATTTTCCCGGTGTTGTACATTCCTTTTCTCCCACTCTATGAATAAAAATTGGTCAGATAGCCCCAGCAGCAAGTTTGCTATTTGAGGCAACTTCTAGCTGAAAGGATTTTTTAGTGACAGATCATGTCTGAACAGCCACGCTTTGGCTGGTTTGACAGCTTTCAAGGCAGTTTCCCAGCACTCGAGCCACTTGAAGGAGTCATGACACTTCACATTTACAACTTCCACGTTAGATAGTAGCAGCCAAGCTGATATGCACAAACCACAGCGGTCTTCCCACTCAAGAGAAGAAAACCCTACTTCAATGATTACACCCTTTATCCAAAACTAAAGGCAGAAAAAGTGGTATTTGGAGGCATGTCCAACAGTTGCAGGGGAAAAAAAAAAGTAAATTATTTCCTTGAGGTAGTTGTGAGTAGCCATAGGATGAATAGCCTGTTGAATAGAGACATTGGTTATAATGAAATAACTCAAGGGAGTAGACCTTCAGTTGTCCAACAACAGAGATGAAATATGGAGAGATTAAGAAAAAGAGGTAGATTTCATTCTGATTTATGTGAAAAAGATAAACATGACAGAGCTACGCAAACTTCCAAGAGATTAACACTAATGTTCTTTGAATTGTCAATCCCATGTTACTCCAGAATATTTATTTGCATAAGAAGCCATTTAAGTCTGAACCTGCCACAGCACAGAAAAGGTAGGTTTGATAAATACAGAGAACTGTGCTTGTTGCCTTTTTCACTTTTATAATTGTTCTTGAAATTTTATTTCAAAACTAATTATTACTAAAGAAAGTAAAAAGAAAAAAAAATACATTTTGTAATTTTGTGCTAAACTGGGAATAACATTAAATCCATGTTCCTCGAACTGTCTTCCTTCTATGACTGGTCCTGCCTTGAAACAGCATAACAATCAGAAAAAAAAAATACAAACACCACCCAGAATTAAACAAATTTGCTTTTGGTTAGGACACACTTGAACTGACATTTCTTACAAGTATCACTCTGACTGCTAGCACATATAAATAGACTAAATAGGAATAAATTACAGAGGGTTTTTTTCCTCCCTTTCAGTTCATAAGGAAGCATTTTGCAAATACCAGAACAAAAGAGATTTTTATTTAAAGATGATAAAAGCAAAACATGTAGTATACCTAAATTTGAACTGTCAGCTCACCCACACTGCAGGACACAAATCACAGGCTGGGATTGAGTAAGATTTCATTCTTACCCAGGTCAAAGTCATAAACTTTTAAAAGTATGTTTTGGAAAGACAGGATACAAGATTATCAGCTCCTTCACTTTTATTGCAAGTCTCATGGTAGCACTTAGCAAGATGCTTTTTTGTTTGTTTGTTTGATTTACAAATAAAGTCTCTAAGACTCACTTTAACAGAGAGAAGAAAATAAATCAAAAAACAACCTCAAAACAGACTAGCAGCTTAACACCTTTGCACACCTTAAGGTATTTGAAAGACCATCTTCCTAGTTTCTTCTGAGGGCCAATGCCACAATGTTTTGATGAGAATCACATAAATACCAGGTTACCTTTGCTGGGATGGATAGATTCCAGTCCTTATCCAGATAATACCTGCTTTGTTCAGCACATTTTTTTTTGTTTTGCTGCCACTTGGAAAAAAGAAGGATTTTTTTTCTTGAACACTGAAGGAAACACTGCAGCTGGTTTTCACTTGCAGCTGGTCACAGGGTACACCCAGGGCTGTGAAACCACCGGCCATGAGGGACCTGGACCCTGTCTCACTGCAGAATAGGTGCTGCTTGCAGGAGTTCAACAACTTCTAGCATCTAATTACTGCTTATTTAAAAGCTTGGGCTTCCAATAAGAGATGAGTTTCTCTTAAGACAGTCATCCCTCAGAGTTTACTGGATATGGATTGCTCCAATGTTTTCTACATCCGGCATTTGGATGTTTTTATCTGCTTCCACAGAAAGGCCACTGCTGAGACTTAAAACAGCCATTTATTGTTCCTCACTGCCCCACTCCAACTCCTTGCCTCTCCTGTGTTGGAGGGGAGGTGGGAAACAAAAGCATCATGGCAGCAGAGAAAGTCCTGCCTCCATGGGTGCCTCCCCCAGCGTTTGGCTGCCGTATAGGAAGTAACAGTCTTTATTTCCCATTAAGAGGAAGTGCATTGCTGTGCATGGAATGAATTAATTGCTTTCCTTTGGTTACCTAAAGGCTGACCACCTGTGGGTTCAATCAGCATTGTTTTCCTCTCTTGATGCAAACAAGAAAGTAATTGAAAGCCTGATGTGCATCCAGCACTAAAAAAAAACCAAACCAAAAACCAAACAAAAAACCAAGAAGGAAGGAGAAAGACTGTAGCAGCACACTTTGGCCTGTCTTATTCTTCCCAGTTGCTACAGATAAAGAATTTAGCACTTCAAACAAAGGAGACATTTTCTTACAAATTGAGGTGATCTCAGGACCAATTTGACATTATGTTCTTGAAACTGTCTGAAGAAGCCCATCGTTCTCAGAGCCACAGAGTTCCATTTATACCATACACAAGTTGCAAAAAAACCCCCCAAAAAACAACAAAAAACCACTTCAAAGCTCAACCCAGACCCTTGCTCACTTGCAGCTCAGGCAGGATATGTGAGACCCTTGCCTGCACCTGATAAAAGCTAAGTTCACAAGCTTTTCAGAAGTTTTAGCAAGTTTTTAAAAAGGAAATTATATTGGAGTTCTTAAGAATTTTAAGCTATACAGAGGTTGCTGTGGGGCATTAGCTATGAAACCCTGTATAAGCTGACATTGAAACATGCTCACAGCAATAAAAGGAACAAGGCTGAATGGGTGGTAAGAAATCCAGCTCTGTTTGCTTGCTGGCTGCAGTCATGTATTCTAGAGTCCAATAAATTAAATGGCAAATTCAATCAGCTGCTTCATGTCATAATCTAAGAGAAAGCAACGAATTTATGAAAAAAATACAGATTTTGCACAAGTAAGTATTTACTGACAAGCATTATTTACTCAGTCAAGGATCTTATCATCTAAAGCTGCAGCCATCCCATCTACTGGACAATAAGTTTTCAGTGCAATGAGAGAATGATAAAAAAATTCTCACATGCAGATTTCTTGGGAGAAAGTTAATGCGTGTGGATACGCAGATAATGTTCAAACACAGATTGGGTAACGGCACAAAAAAGAAACCCCCCTTCTTTTATTGTCTCATCAGCCAGCCAGATGGATACGATCTGTCAACATATTCCAGCCTGGATGCTTTTCTTGAGCCTTTCCTAAACCAACAGGGTCAGCTTCCAAAACTTGGTCTGTGGGCACATGACTAGAAATTTTGTAATACAGCAAATTCAAGGAGAAAACATTGGAGATAAATTATCATCCAAATGGACAATATTTTTTTCATTACAGCTCAAAGTAGCCAGGCTGGAGTTCTTTCTGCAGGCAGTCCTAATACACCACTGTAGTGTGGACACAGTGGGAAGACAGTGTTTTTGTCTTGAAAGGCACATACAGAGATGTGAAGGGGAGGGTGGGAAGACCATCTAGATCAGAGGAAACATACACAAAGTCAGTGTCACCACAAAATTGAGACAACTAGAGAAAACCTAGAGAAGAAAAACAATAATGGTCCAAGTTCCAGATGCTATGACCTACAAGCAGGAAAAAGTGGAAGAAATGGGGTTGCTGTGATGATTCTACAGAGTAGATGGGAAAGGGAAGCTTCAACATCTTCAAAACGTACACATCTGCTTCTGTATCTTTCAAATACAGAAACAACTGTTGCAAAAAATAAGAGAAGAATACGTTCTCCATGTCCAGAGTGAGAGGAATGCAGAATTCACATAACTAGGCATATTTAACGGCAAAGGTCTGACTTGCACGTTACAGTGTCACAGGTAAGCATAAAGATTAGATCAGAGTAAACACTGACTTTCCTTCTGGGCGTTTGGAGCGTATCCTGGAGCTCTATTTCACATGTAGAAGCATGAAGTCAAATCCTACAATCCCAGGTAAGGCTGCTATACTGTGAAAGATGAACAGCAGCATGAGAAGAGGAGAATATTTAGGTTCAACAGCTTAGCAGATGTAGGGAGGCATCTACGATGCAGAGAGACTGCAAGGGGAAGGGAAGAAGTAATTCAGAAACTACAGCTCAAAGATATTCATGTTATATATAGGACATGATTCACAAGGAGGTGAAAAGTTACAGTAGGGTCTTATATCACCTTTTGGTTCGTGATGACACGGGCATTTTTTTACATTGGAAAACTAATGTACATGGGAGCTGAATCCTTACAAAGCTGCAAAACAAACCCTCTTCACAGAGCAAAATATAGATTGAGAAGAGTAATAAGAGGAATGCATAGCCCAAATGATAGAGATCTTGACATGCTGCCACATACCCAAAACATAAAAACCACAGGTCAACAGGAAATAATTTTTTGTTCTTCCACAACTGCTAAGATGGTCTGGTTATCGATTTGTAATACAGATGAATGTAGATTCTGATCTGAAAATCTTGTCAAAACTGCTGAAGTAGTAACCATGGGCAGAACAGCTGTGTTATTGCTCAAGCTATGGCAAGTACATACATCATATTTCACCTTATGTGACTGTTCACTGTTTTGTCCAATACTGCTCTCCTGCCAACATTGAATTTTTTCCAGTTATTTTTCCTCAGCTGATTTATTCACCCCAAAGCCAGATCTTTTAGCTGAAATCAAAATGAAATCATCTGCTTCTCTCATTTCAACAACTGTACATTCCAGTTTTATGAGGAAAAAGAAAAAATATCCTGGTGTTATCTGCTAAAGGCAAGACACTTTACAGAAAGAAGCACCTTCAACAAGCACGGGTAAGTCCCTCATACTTTCTGAAAACCTATCTAGTCACAGGTCAGTGAATCAATGTTCTCTTCGTGGAGGTCAATACTGAGCAGTGTGGGATTTGTATAGGCAATCAGGTGGTTGATTAGATGCAGTGGTGATCACTAATACTTAAGCTATTTACCTTTGAGTGATTGTTCTAGGGATGTGACAAACGCTCTCCTGTTGGAGAGAATTATAGCACGAACTTTTTATAAAATGCCCTTCTGACAATGCTTGGAGTTTTGGCTAAAAATATTTTATAATTTTATGTTTGAAGTACCAAGATGAAAGATTTTTATTCCCTTCTGGACTAGGAATTCAGAGGGAAGTAATATTTTAATAGATTGATGTGGTTAGAAGAAAAAGAAATGGGCAAACTCTGAGGCATAAGCTATACTAATATATTAAAGGTTTACCTCACTGATATCCCTATAGAGTAGCAAGGTTGTAGGCATCCCAGTTTAACAAGCAGAGCTATTGCTTAGGTGCAAGGAGCACACTCTGAAACAGGTATGTGTTGCAGCTGCATTAAAAAATGGACAAATCGAGGCACAGGAAATTAAATTATTCTGCACAGATCACAGACACCATTGTGACATTTGACATGGAAACCCGACCTCGAGCACTAGCCTAGGAACACGAGCCAAGAACTTAAGGAGGGCTTGGTAAGGCTCTCAGCATGCAAGCACTTACACGAAGAGACCTCTTCACCTTTGGAGGAGAATTATGGTTTTGGGTAATGCCTGTGTCCAATTTCTGCTGAAGTCAGATACACATAAGTAAATGACCCCTTTAGTTCCACACAGAGGCTGGAGAGAGTTTAAAATAATAAAAAAGCGTGTTGATGGAAGGAAGAAGAGACAAAGGCCATTTCTGTAGCACAAGGAAACAGAACAATTAAGTTTTACAAGCTGCCTTTTTCCCTGCACCCCCCCATGATTAATGACTACGCTTTACTTGCCTTAAGGAGTGGGCCCAAGGCTTGTGTATCAGTTTTTACAATCTGTTTTTAATGTGGAAAGATAATAACTGTGCAAAATGGAGCAGGCTGTATAAAAATTCTCTCTGCAAATGTGATTACACATAAAACCCATAAAAATTGTACAAAGCGATAGATGAACCAAAACTGAACAGCTGTAGTTTTTCATTATTTTGGAACTGAGCAGAAAGAGAGTATGTATAGAGAATGACTTCAATTTTTTTAATCTTCTGGACTTAATTGAATTATACATCTGCTGGGAATTTAAAATTTCAGAAGGAATATCACATTTCTGCTAAATTGAATTCTATATTGCTGAAATGAAGAACCGTCTGTGAAATATTAGCAGTAAGGTTGATATATTTCAATAAACCCCTAGCAGTATAGTTCAAAATAATGTGGCAGAGTTATATAGAGATACATATATATAAAACTTATTACAACTAAAATCACTTGTAACCTCAAGACGTTTTTAGCCCAAAGGACAAATTAAATAAAGTGTCATGGCTTTTATGTTTATTTTAGGCATTAGACAAATAAATGAACCACTTTATGGCTGCTGCAGAACCACTTCTTGCACTGCTTTACTCTATTTTATAAAATGTTTTTATTTCTGAAGAAGAAAAAAAAAAAATCCAACAAATCCAAACCGTGAAGTGCTCCAGTTCTAATGTAGTTGAAGAGTTCAATATTGTCTAGGTGAAAAAAAATAGTAAAAATATGTACTCAGGCAGTTCTCAACCAGTGCAGTACATAGATGAAAATGAAAGGATGGACTTTACAGGCAGCACACAATTTTGGACATGGCATTAAGCACTACCACAAAAATGTTTTTTGAAGATGTATTGAGTTATTTTATAGTGTAAAAAAAGTCATATTAAACCTGCTTAGTGTTATTTAAGAGAGAGAGAACATGCAGGAAAATGAAGAAGACTGGTAAAAACCACGGGGAGGTATTAACCACATACTTCAGATGACAAAAATAACCTACTGGATTGACTTGAATGCTACACCTGCTGCCAAATCAGGCCCTGACTCTTAGAGGTTCTCCATCACAACCAGCTCCTTTTGTACTACAAATGCCTCAAAGGTTTGGACACAATCTTAACAAATCAAAGATCTGAGCTGTGCTGGACTTACTTAAAATCCTCCTGCTGACTAGCTCAGCCCTGCCAGAACATTAGGTTGCGGAATTCCCTCCCTCCTGTGGTTTTGGAAGAAACACCCTAAGGTGCTGTGGGCTTCAAGGGGGAATATCACCACCATGGGTACATCTGTATCTGGGTCCAAAGCACTGCCCCTTTGGGGCAACTCAATATATGATCTGATTGAACAGGTACAGCTAGACCTGATCTTTCTAGCATCAGCTGAATTAATTCCTCTCCTACCCTGCATACTACTCTCTGGAAACCCTATAAGTGTGTAGGAAACTGGGACAAAACAAGAACAAACACGCCTCAAATGTTATATTATCTGCAGTGCGCCAGTATGGCTGCTACAAACAGCCCAAATTGCAACACATCATATTAAACACCCTGGCCAAAACCCAGTTCTCTTATCATTGAGTGTGTTTAAATAGAAAATATCACTGAAAGAGTTGTGTTTACTTGCTGAGGAAAAGACAAACAAGTAATGTAAGACATTGCCAACACAATTGTTAAACATGCCAATTCTTTTTTTTTTTTCTTGATAGGGTCAAAAAAGCTTGCTAAGTTTTCCCTGAAGACATACATACACCAAAAAGAAGAAATTGACATTGCAACAGAACAACTTAATTAATAAACATTGATTGTGCTCATTGACTCCTGCAAATTGTATTAAATATTAACAGCAACATTTTGTATATTTTATATTACTCATGAAAGTTTTATACCTTTGCCCTACAGCAGCCATAGATTTTATATAAGCTTGCAACACAAGTGACAAACTATTAAGTAGCACAGAACACTTTTATAAATACCAGCTGCACATTATTGTATACAGATATAATACCTATACTTATAATGTCTGTACTGTGAGGGTGGTGAGGCATTGGAACAGTTTACCCAGAGAAGTTTTGGAAGCCCCTTCACTGGAAGTGTTCAAGACCAGGTTGGATAGGGCTTTGAGCAACCTGGTCTAGTGGAAGGTGTGGTGTTGGAACTAGATGAACTTGAAGGTCTTTTTCCAGCCCAAATAGCAGGGCTATTTGGGTTCTTTGATAAGAAGGATATTTTCATAACCAACAGACTTGAAGCCAGGAATTTCTGCCTTGGAACTAGATAGCAACCCCCTAAAAGTCCCAGACTGTGCAGTGTTAGAGTCATTGGGCACTGATACTGCCACTGGGTATGTCATCTCTGCAATACCTGGCTTCACTTTGTCTTGTCTGGGATTATTATGTGTTTACTGATCAGAATTATGGAAAATTATGTGTATGATGGCCACAGCTCTGGGAACAATCACCTTTTGGTCACTTTGCACACTGTTCTTAGATGGAGGGCAACCAGAAACAGGACAGGTGGTCTGTTGAAAGACTATTCAAAACAACAGACTATCTTCATTGGCCTTCAAAGAGAGGAAATTTCCAAGAAAATATCATCATTTTGGACAGTGGCTTCCAACCTCTAGAGTTTCCATTAAAAATCCCTTAGAGTGTTCTTGCAAACGGCACAGCTTAACTCATCCTTCTCTAGGGGGGACAGTAACAGCTGTTACACCGCACACAGCCATGCCATATGAAGAGTTTACCACAGAAACAAAAATACTGTATCTAATCCAACTGTAAGGGAACTGAGATAGGGAAGTAATTATACATTCTGGAACACTGCCAGGACAGGGCTTGCATGCATATGTGTTTGAGTGTGTGTTGGACACTCACCATCCGACCAAAATGAAGAGGAATGCTACTGATTACATGTGACCAGGCCTTAGAGCATTCATATCTTGGAGAGTGAAACCTGAATGGAGTGTTGATTTTTCTGTTACCTTTGCCTTATTTTAATTGGCAGCAGTTGGAAAACATGATTCTTCCAAAAGGGTAGTGTTAATGGACAAACAGTAGCATCCAGGTTTTATTAATTAACCTGGAAAAGCAATTTAGGTGATGGGACCTCTGCAGAAGACAATTCATCATTTAAGACTCTCTTCCTACATGGAAGATTTATCTCTCCTCTCTCTTCCTTCCAATATATCTCACCTTTAAATTATTTCTTTCTTCATCTGTATTTTGTTTTTTGATTTTTTTTTAATGCAATGGAGACAAAATAACTCAAAACACATTAACCTGAGGCAGAAATTATGTCAATTAAAGATTTTTATAGTGGATATAGATCAGAGTCAAGAGCATTTTCTTTTTCTTTAAACAATATAAAACCTTTGCAATCAGACATGAAAGATTTTGAAAGGCACAGGTAACTATTTAAGGGATGTCACTGACTTTGGATCTTGGCTTTAAGCAAAATACAAGTTCTCTCTTTTTTTAAGCACACTCCTGATTATGGTACTCATTCTCCAAAAGGCAATTTTAAGATGACATCCTTGTTAGAGACAGGACAAACACCTGCTGTGGTGATGTGACAATGTTTAGAGTGTCTAGTTTGAGTTTTGATTTTCCTGTGCTTCATTTCACAACCTGAGCATTCCAGTAGGGAACATTCAGCCCTATTGTCTACTACTGTCCAAATTTAGGCAAAGACAATTACATATCACCTTATTAATTAGTTTATATAATTTCTCAAGAGCACAGAGACAAAATAAGTCATGCAACACTTCCTGCTGAAAACAAACATACATACAAAAATGCAAAACCCCAAATAACCCCAGAAAGACAAACTCTGTATCCATTTCTGCTACTACGTGATTCATTATATTTTTTATCTACTTCCATAAAAATATCAGAAAATCTATTACTCCCTACTTCTTGAGAACTGAAAGGGAAGTGTTTCATATAAGCACATGTAGCAGACCAGAGGGCATACTCATTCCTGCCAGAGAATTTGACAGGTTCAGTAAACTATTTATGTACCTGTACACAACACCTCCAGACACAGACAGTGAACCAAGTGGATTCAACCATCTTTACTACTGGCCTGTAAGAAAATTAAATCTGCATCTTGACCATGTTGCCTGGAAGAGGTTATTCAATTATTTACAGGGCAATAACAGGTAACTGCACTTTGCAGCAGTTTGTAGACAGCTACTGTATGGTTTTGAACAAAGAAAATATGGACTGTGGCAGTCAGGATATATTAAAAAGGAGGAAAACTCCCATCCTGCAAACCCAGAAGTATTTCTAACTGTGTTTTTCTCCAAGGCTCCTCAAGTCCCTGTGTCATAACTGTCCTTGTCATATAGTCAGCAGAACATGTAGCATCTGAAAACAGGATATTGCTGGAACACCAGAATTTAAAGGTTGCCCCATTTTATCCTTAAAGCCCATTTTCAGGGGCTCAGGTTACCTCTGTCTCCCCTTTGCTTACTCCTGGTCTCTTTTTTAAGCTTTTAAATCCCAGTATTAAGTGTCAAGAAGCACTGGTATATGAGCAGAAAGAAACCGAAATCCTGACCAGGTCAGGAATTTAAGAATCTGAAAAAATTTGGAAGGAATGTCACTTTAAATAGCCCTTCAGCCACCTGGACAAGTCTGCCTGGATGCTCTTGCTTTCTCAAATTACTATCCTACTTAAAGAACAGTAGGAAAAAACCCATAGTTATTTCCTTATGTCTTCCACACTCTACCACACTTGCTTCACTCTAGACAAGTATTTATCATCAGAAGATACTTTGGGACACAGCTTGCATGAGAAATAACAAGTAAAGTTGTGCTGTAGCATTGCTTAGGCAGGTAGGTGTCCATATGTCCACTTTCAAATCAACGTGCCTCTACAGCAGCCAGCTGGAAAAGGCCATGCAGGGATTTACAAAGTTCCTTGAGAATTAACACGCTGGTACAGGATGCAAGAATTACTGACATATTAGGACAGTGGAAACTGCAAATGCCCAAAGCCACAGGAGGAGCTGAAGGTCTCTGCTGGCCTTCAGCCCAGGATTCAAGGCAGGGAATAGAATCACATTAAACACAGCTAGCAGAGCCCTGCCTGACATGCAGGGGCTCGTTTTACTTACTGAGGGTTGTTGTTGAACAGCAAATTGCAAACAAATTAGGGTTTCAGATGTAGTTTTGGATTCTGTTAATTAGATGTATCCCTCGATGTCTGTGACCACCACAGCACTATACATACCAGCTTGTACAGAGAGCTCAGAGTTTACCAAAGCTTGGCTTCCACCAGCTCGCTCTGTAGTGAGCCATTATGGATTTTGCCTTTCTTACCTTTAATTTTGCAGCTTTACATTCCTAAAAGTGTCACCGGTTGGCATGAAGTGTGGCTCTAATTCTGATCACAGCAGAATCCCATCCCATCCCTGCACGTCGAGTCACCTGCCATCTCTGTATAGTGCCTTTAATTAAGGGGCATTGTGTGAAAGTAAGAGCTGGAAAAAAAGAAGTTGAATTTTCCCTAATTGCACATCAAAATAAAAAATTATGCTTATTGAAAGAAATCAATGTAAAAGCCCTTTCTCTGAAGAGTGAACATGGGGCTAAATCCTTGGGCTCATTTATTTCAATCAGGAAGAGAAATGATTGTTAAACAAAGTTCCCAAAGTTCATTTTTTTCACTTCCAGATAATAACATTTTCTCATTGCTAGATGAAGCCATGTGGAGGGCTTGTGCTTTTCCATATTGCATTTCCTGGAAAGTTTATTTGCTATTCAGAGAAAAATTTCACTGTCAAGAAGCTCTTACTTTACTGAAAAGATTTTGAGAGTTTCCAGGGGGAATATAAGTCCTCTGCTCTAGCTGACCACAGAGGAAACATCACCTTTTTTGCAGCACCACACTTTTATATATATCTAAATTCTCACACGTTTGGCTTTTCTAAATACATTATGACATCCAAGGTGTTTTTTGGTTTTTTTTTTCAGAATTTGAAACATATTTCAAGGTCTTTAAATAGCACACATTTTCCTTTCCTGTAGAAAATATGCACCATCCCCTTAGATGTTACAAACCTTCCCCTTTCATCAGTAGAAAAAGCTCCCACCATGAGCAATTTATTGCCACTTTGCCCAGCTACAGCTGTTCTAGTTTGTAGTAATGCTGCTTGGTTAAGCACTCCTTGCTCTTTTCAGAGCAAGCTAGAGAGTTATACATCCAAATTTTGCATTTCTAGAAAAGGCAAATGGAAGAAAATATTAACAATGTTAAGCTAAAATGTCTAAGCCCTTGAAGGATTTTATATGGAAAAAAACCTGAAAAATCCTGCAGCTGTTAGTGAAATCATTAATTAAAAACAGATATTATCACACCTTTTTCTTGGTATATGGTAATTGGAAGTGTTTAAACTACTCCCTACACTGACAAAAATAATGTTTTAGTTAATATGATATTCTTACTTCTCAGGGAAGTTTGTCTATACTGAGACACATCTCAGTTCTCAATTTACATTATTTGGGTATGGTATTGGAAATAAATGCTGAAAATATAGTAATGAATTGAACGTAGAAGATAAAAGACTGTGTGGAACCACGAGATTTGAACTTATTCTCTTTGCAATAAGTTGCTTTATCTGCCTGGATTCACAGGACTTGTTTAAGAGCCAGGTGGCTTACAGGTGTTAAACTAGCCATTGGCAGGCTATCATGGCTTCTCCAAATGCAGAGGAAATATTTTTTCACTTCACGGCAGGAGCTGCATGCATGAAAAATCTCAAATGCAAATTGGATTTATCTGACTTTACTTTTCTTCTTCAGTGCAGATCTGGAAAGATGATGATTAAGCAAGCAGTTTCCTCCTACATTTTCATTCCAAATTGTTTCCACAGGCTCAAGTCTCAAATGACATGTGCCTTTTTTGGCTTGTCTAATGTTGGAGTAAGTAGATCTGTGCATCCCTCTCCACTCTCTGAAAGACTAAAATTAGGTTTCAGGGTTTGAGATTGTCTGGATGACTTAGATTTTGCTTCAGCTTCTCTTTTGCAAAGATAACTGATAATGTTCTTTTCTAGGACAGACTTGCTACTTTGAGTTTCTAAGAATCATCACAGAACTGAAAGCAAACTTTCACATTGAGTCCAAGGCAGAAAAGTTTAGAAAAAAAGAATAAAACAACGCTTGTCTTCAGATTGTTTGGGACCAGCTGCTACAACTCCATTTTAAAGAGAGGACAAAAAAGGAGCAGCCTCACAAATTGCAACACATTGTAAACTATTTGCCCTTTGCCCTGTTCATAGATGCTGGATGTTATAAATGCAGCCACACAGGACAGCCCTAATAAACAGAGGTTGCAAGCCTGCTAGTGTCTGTCTCTGCAAGCAACTTAAATAGCTCTGACTTTCTTTTGCCAGTATATCAGAACTGACAAAAACAGGCCTAAAACCAACCCCAAAACCAAAAAACCCCACAACAACACCCCCTCATCCCAATTCAATAAGGAAATTAATTTTCCTCTCAAATATAAGTAGCTTTGAATACCTCTCTAAACACAAAGTAGGCTGTAGGTAAAAAGTAAAAAAAAGGATTCACTATCAATGGATACTGAATGAAATACCCTCCTTTTTAAAAATTTTCTCCCTCTGCCTTGAGTGAGATTTTGTGCTCAAAACACAAACAATACAGTATTATGGATTCTTGGATTTTCACAACTGAACTGTGAGCACTTCAGCTCAGCAAATGAAAGCAAATATTATTAAATATTAAAACTCCTGTGCTGCTTAAAGACTTAATTCCAAATCTACATTTTAAAGCATCATATCGAGTCTCCACTCTGTCAGAAATGATGGCATTCATCATTCACTCATGTGCTTCATGCGTAGGTATTGCAGCATCTTGCTCCTTCAAAACTGACTGTTTGCCTCAAATTAGTTCTCCAAGAAGGGACATAACCACCTGTAACACGTTAACTGGACTCTTTCTTATTCCCAGCTCACATTCCTAGGAAACACCATCCAGCTACAAAAATCCCCCTTGAAATGCCACTTCTGATATAGAACCTATCACCTCTTAATTGGAAAATGTTAGCAGCTTCATAACCTGTATTTTCTTATTTTGAAGACATGAAACCCTCTACTTGAGCTGAAAGTGCTTCTAAGTGACAAATATGATCAGTCTCCAAAGACTTTCTCCTTTTGCTTTACAATGATTTCCTTATGTTCATTGCAGTTTATTTTAATTAAGTTGTAATGTGGACTGAATTTAGGTGTTTTTGTACAGAGCCCAGCACAGTGGCAGATGTGTCTGTCTGGGTTTTCTGAGCCTAGCTGTTTACATGAAAATTTATAGAAGGAGATACCTTGTTTATATATCTCTCCACTATTTTTCTGAAGTACCCTTAAGCAAAAATGAAAAAAATTACAAAATAAAGGTCTAATTTCAAAAGAGGTTTGGCAGAACACACCAAATCAGCCTCTTATTTGAGCTGTCTGGAGGGAATGGATTTTTTGTGATTGTGAATTACTGTTTTTAATATAAAACTGTAATTGTGTTAGTTCTTTGCACAGAGTAATGTAGCTGGCATGATACAGTGTTCCAAGGACACCGTGTCACTCCAAGGACAGTGTCTCTCATGTCCAAAAGTCTTTGGCTTCTACCTTGTCACTGCAACTGGAACAACCAACCATGGAAAAAAAATCCAAAACATAACAGACACCCACACCAGTTCTGTTCTTATTCTTAAAGCACATAGAGAACGGGATTCATCAATATTTTGGAGGAAAAACTGGATTTTTGACTAAGTCCACCCTATTCATGAAGTTAAGGCCACATCAGGAAAGCACTTTCATCTTCACAATGCCCAAGCCCCATGCAAGTGCTAATAAGTTATGTCTTCACAATACTTCCATTGTTATCACCCTAATATTGAACAGAGGCCCCTGAGAGAGTAAATAATTTCTCCAGGGTCACATGAGTTGCCTATTATCAACTTGGAATGGGGTCCCTGTTTCATATAGATTCCAAGTTCTATGCCTTGACCTAATTTGATCTATTGATCAACCATGTAGCTTTGTCTCTTTATCAGTTAGATAAGCAATTAAGCTCTGGTCCTTACAATGAAAGGAGCTGAACACAGTTTTAAAAATTCAAATCATCCAAACTGCTTTTGGTATTTGCTCTGGAGGAGTAATGAAAGCTGGAAACTGTAAAAGGAAGGTTTGACATATCTTCACTCTCTCACTTTAACCAGTATGTCAGACCACACATTAACACATACAGGACTCCTTGGTAGTCATAAAAAAGGAATTGTACATCATTCCCAGATTTGTCACTCAGCAAAAACATAGACATCAATTAAGAAAAGAAAAATCCCAATTAAAGTACACTCCATGACAAAAATTTACACAAATGGGCTTGATTTTTCTTGATTAGAACAACTGGGAGAGCTCTCTGTGATGAACAGGTTTCTTTTATTTATCTGTGTTTGTTTTGCACCAAGTGGAATGCTAAAGCCAAACAATAGTATTGGCATTGATTAATTTTAATTTTATTCTGATAGCCTTGCAGTTTCAGCAGCCAAAGAAGGTCTCTCCTGTGTAATTGGTTTCCTCTGTACTGTTTCACAAAGGTTTATCATCTCTCCATAGCATAGACTTTAGACAGTGTTTTAGTTGTTGTGGGCTTTTTTTTTTGTTTATTTATTTGTTAAACTTAACAGTTAATAGCAAACCACGGCTGCCAACAATCTAAAGAAAGAGAAAACTCCTCAGATTTTGAAAGCCCCGGATCAGACCTGGAGAAAGGCTAATAGCTTCAACAGAAGAAGCAGCAGCAGCAGCAAAGTTCAAAGCCAATACTTGAACCAGATATTTTCTTTAAATTAAAGAATTTTGATTTAGTTCTCATTCAGGATTCAGCTAGGTACTGCAAAGGGAGCCTTTCTTTCAATTTTCTTTCAGATTCATCCAAAGTCAAAAATAAAAGAACTGTATTCATGTTGGGGGGAATCTCCAAAGCAAGTAGACGCAGACTCCTGTCAAGAGATGTCTCCTTGTACCTCTGTTTGCTGTGCTTCAATCGGCTTTACTTAGATTTCACTGTGCAAAAATTTGATACATCCTTTCTAATTATTTTTCTCTGGCCTTTCATACCTGCTGCAGAACAGACCAAGGCCCTTGCAGGGAATAGGTCAAGTTCACCTAACAGTTCCATGTCAAACTTATGGAAATAAGAGGCATCCAAGAAAGAGCTGTTGATTTACTCAGATTTTTAAGTTCTTTCCCAAGTAGTAGGGACTATTCGTGGGTTATGCTTGCCATCTAACAATAACCAAAATGACATTTGAGCCACAAGGCTAAGTAAATGTGAAGTGATGTGAATAGCTTTTCAATTGTTCATTGTCTGAATAACTGCTTGATACAGCAGAACTGCAATTTACAGTTGGAATTTTGCCCCATGTCCTTTGCCTACATTTTTGTCACTATGTCCCATTTGATCTGAATACTTTGAGCTCTCATGCCCTGGAATTTATGGATTCCTACTCCTAATCACATATAACTTCATGGAAGTCAGAAAGAATTGTGTTTAGTGGAGGGAGGGTAACTTCTGAAAGGGGACAGGCAAATCCAGAAAAATGCAACCCTGTTGTGACCCCTCTTCATTTCCTTCTTCCATATTACTTACAAAGCTTTGTCCCAATCATTTAAAATGAGCACAGACACCTGACTACTTCCCAGCCACTGTTGGAGCCTTCAAAAATAGCCTGCATAGCTTTGGAGAAGCCCTGGCTTTGTTCTAAAGTTGAATTTGAGCTAATGAAAGACTGACAGCTCTACAGTTGGAAATTACTGACGGAGTCCACTGCTGACACACCATGGGCAGGCAGCAGAGAAATATAGCTAAAAGCTCTGACTCTTTGAGTAATCCATCCTTGGTCTCTCTTAGCTAGGGAAACTATTTTTTGTGACTATCAACTTATGGGACAGGACTGAAGCAGGTCCCACCCCTGGAAATGTCCAAGGCCATGTTGAACGGGGCCCTGAGAAACCTGGTCTAATGAATAACGTTCCTGTCATGTCAGGGAAGTTGGAACTAGATGATTTTTAAGGTCTTTTCCAATGCAAATCAAATATGATTCTATGAGACATCATTTTTTTCACAAGGCCTTTACATTGAGCCTGGTTTTTCTCTCCACCAAGCCTCTGGGAAATTGTCTCAGATCCATCAGCTTGTGAAACCTGCAATGGCTAAACCTTTCCAGCTGCTTTGGCTTGTGCTAGGTGCAAAGGAAAATGGCTGAGTTAAAGCACCTTCTGCTCTTGGTCTCCTCAAGCACCAAAGTACATCTGTAACTATTTTTCAAAATATTACTACTGGACTGTTGGATTGAAACCAAATGTTTCATGACTGCTACTGACCAAATCATGTTTTCATACATGTCTGATAATTTCTTGCATCAGAATTTAACACCTTTACTGCTTTTTCACCTGCTGGGAAGACCAGCACAACATACAGTACTTGCTGCAGTTAAGTCCGAACAACATTTTGTGAAGTTTCTCTATAACCAAGACTTGTCTTCAGTGGAGCCTCTAAGCATCCTGAAATGCAGCAGTCCCATTGAATTACTTTCAGGATCTGTTCTACCATGACGATTTCTTGGCAGCAACCAATAAAGCAGCAACGTCTCGTTGCCTGCAGGTTTTGATGCTGACAACAGGAATCAAGTCACCTCCGGCTGACTCGCTTCCAAACCGCTCCAAAACCCTTCGCGGGACGAACGATGGTGCGTGGCCACATGGAGGAGGGTGCCAAGCAAGGAAAGCACTGAGCTAATGCAGTACTGGCACTGCAGCACCGGGGTCAAAACACAGACATTTACCAAAAAACATAAACACTGCCTCCCATGCTGGGGAATGGGCTCTCACGGGAGTGCGAGTGCCGTGTGTGGGCAGCCAGAGCGATGCTGTGGGAGGTGCCATGTCGACTGTGGGGAGCCCATCCTATGTGACAGCTATGTCACTTCTGTGCCACATGCCTCTTTACACCTGATCACACTTGTTGACATACGTGCCAAGGACTGAGCATTTGAACAGGTGAGAATGGAAAGGGACAGAGTGCCTGTATAAACAAGGCTGCCAACTTGACATGCTGCATTACAGCAGGGACTCGAGAAGTCTTTCACTGTGCATGTCTCAAGGATAAATTAAAAAAAATATATATATATATGCAGTGCAACTGCTGACATGTATGGCACTCGTATGCCTGACTGAGACCAGCACTGACTGCCAAGGGTAGAGGTTATCTGGCACCAAAAATGAAATAAGGAGCCAAAAGCAGCTACACCTTATGAAGCCTATATGCTTTCATACCATCCTCTGAAGAAAAGTGCCCCAAAGATGGATAACTATTCCCTTCAGACATCCTTCTCTGTGTGTTACCCGCAGTGGGTGACAGACAACTTTGATACAGCCAGTAATTGGATCTCAGAGAATGTCCTATGTGTTTTTCCCACTATTTATTAACATTCATTATTTGTAGGACAGAAGCTTCCCCCAGTTCTTATTCTCTGTTAACAGTGAACAATACAAGAGCAGTGCCTTTTAGATAGAGAAGGTCATTACTATGGATTCACCAATTCTGCCCATCTAGGCAAACTTGCAGAAATATGACTGCCTGTAAAGTTTTCCCCTGCAATAGATCCTACTAGTCTTTTCTTTTGGTTCATTCTTCAAGCCTCAGAAGTATGTACCTCTTCAAAAATGGACAAGGCAGCTATGGGGTTGGTATTAGCAAATATATTCACCTTGGTGTTTTGCTGGGTGGTAAAATCTTCTATATCTTCACACATAAATTTCTCCATAAAAAATTGTACCAAAAGGAAAAATTCCAAAAATTGACAAAGCATCTGTGGGCCTAGCGTACTTAAGTTATAACAGCCCCAAATTTAAAACAACAATGAGACAAATACATTCTTCTTCCTCTGAGCTTGGCAAAAGGCCTTCTTACTGTGCCACCCAAAGGACTGGAAACATTAAATTAAAGCAACTTTTCTTCCTTCCTCTCTCTGGACAAACATATTTTCATAAAAATGGCTTTTAAACCCTGCTAGTCCTCACCTAATAATAGTCCTGCAGATAGGATTTAGACTATAGATAGATTTTGGTAACATTAGGAAAAAAAACACAAACAAAACAAAATCCAAAGCAACACCCTTTCAGTACACAGGCAAAAATCATATTTACATACCACAGATCTTATCATATAGAACTATATTATTCTCTCTATATAATGTTATTAAATAAAATCATCACTCATGATTAAAGCAGAAATGTTGACTAGAAAACCCACTTGACCAAAGAAGCGTATTCTGAACAGTAACTCCATATTATTCAGCCTTGAGGGTGAAAGAAGTCTGGGACTGAGCGATAAAACTCTACACATTAAAGAAATAATAATAATAATAATAATAGTAAATAAGAACATGTTTGAGATGCCAAAATCTACAAGACTAAAACAAGAACCAGGTCGGATTGTGTTAAATGCTGCAAAAAACACATTGTAACAGAATCTCCGTGGAAAAGAAGCAAAATTCTGGAAGAGAAGCAGCGAAAAAACAAAACAAAAATAAGGTAAAGACAGTCACTATGTGACACATACCAGGCACAGACTAAACCATGACCAGATGAAATAAAGGCAGCAGGGATTTTAAATCATCTATATTTATTAGATCATATATTGCTAAGATTACTGTCTCATGGGAAAAAGAGGTGAGAGACGTAATAACGCCAGTGATGATTAAAAAAAAATCCAGCTTGACATTTAGAGTCTAGGCTGAACATGCAGTTAAAATAGGAAGCTGGTGTTCCCTTACATACTCAAATTCCTGCAATAGCACACTAAGAAGTTTGAGCCATACTACTTCACAGCTTCAAAAGCCTCAAGTAACTGTATTTTCCATACACTAATACTGTGCCAACACTGCAATTTCAGTGCCCCTGCAAAATGCAGGGTGTTCCTGCAGCACAGTTCATCATAAAACATTAAAGCAAGTTGTTTAATTTGACCATCCTTTAAGAGGCAATTCCTTTACATCCTGAAGCATAAATAGTCTAATTAACACTATAGTTTGGGAGTTTCCTCTGTTAATCAGAAATGGATCCCTACTATGAATGAAAAATGCAAGTTTGAAAGAAAAACTATGTTTCTTGTGGGATCTTGTCCCAGCAAAATAGAAAGCTGTACACAGTAAGAAAACCCATAGTTTTGCTAATTTTGTGGTACTATTGTCCTTCCTGTTGTGCAAGAATTAATTAGAGCCAACACCAGGCATTAGACTTAAAAACAGATATAATTTAAACTTTTTCCTAATGAGTAAAAGCAAACCCTCTCAAGCTGTTTTCAGGAAAACAAAATAGATGACGAGATCAAATAAAAGAGGCTTTTCACTTGAGATGTACTTAATGGTGTGATTTTATATAGAAAGAAAATTAGTCTTACTTACAAGAATTCAATCCAAATATGCATGCACAATAGATAGTAGGAAACTTCAGTCTTCAGATATCTGATAGCACAAGCATGTACTCTGATATAACGCGTCCAAAAAGATCAGAATATTTACTTTAAAATACTCATAATTGGCTATAAAATTCATCTTTAAAAGATGCCACCAAAAAGCCACAAAAATAACAAAACAGCTTGATACTACTTTAATTTTGATTTAACAATGTGCAGCTTGGTACAGAATCTCATTCTGATTTCACTTCAGTAGTGCAGAACTTGTCATCTAATCTTACTTCAATAAAATATGCCTGACATCAAGATCCATATACATTGCTTTCAATACTGCCTATAAACACGTCTTTCTGCTTTGTTTTAAATGGAACCTCAGGGTACAAAGCAATACAACACAGAAATAATTGTGCCATTTTATGGTAGTGAAAGCCATGCAACGTTAAAAGCACAGCTCAACAAATTGGAATGATAAAAACATCTTTATTACATACAACTTTAAGAGATATATATATATTTTTAAATTCATGTCCTCACGATGAAAGACCTAATGAAGAGATGAAAGGAAAACAGAGATTATTTTCAGAGAATTAAAATGCTCAGCACGGCCCAGAGACAGCAATAATATAAAAATGTACGTCTAGGGACTTAGTAAATTCACCTAAACAGGCTGGCATCTGCATGAATGGAAGCACAATTGCTTTTAATATCAAGCCGTCAGCCTGTTGTGTTTCATAACGACAAAGGAAATTCAAACAAGACACGAGAATCGCTTTGTAATTGCAGGATAAGCACAGGCAAATGCTGCCTCCATTTTACTTAGTGCAAAATTGCTGGAGTTTGCATTGCATGGGAGCCTTTTCCATTCTGAAGAAGTTCAAATATTAATTAAAAAATTAATAGTTTAACCACCAAATAAAACCCCTTCACAACCTAAGACGGACCTTTGAACTAACTGTTGGGAAGAGGCATTTGTTTTACACACTGCCCGTGGTCAGAAGCTTAGTTACTAATCCTTTTTGCCCATGCACCTTTTTTTGAATCATTATGTTACTACAGGTAAAACCAATGCCCACAGCCCTGGAGGAAAGGGCTTAGCTGGAAAGCAGCAGCTAGAAGAGGAAGGATAACTTTGTGTGTATTGCAGCAGGCTTTTCTCCACAAGACCTGGATTACCATTTTCATTTTTGACAGAGGATTTCCATGTCACCTTGGGCAAGGTACTAATTATACTTATTCATAACATAGTAGCAACTATTCCCTTTCTCTTTTGCCTCCCCCAGCCATCCTCTCACACAGGAGAGTGAGTTCATGTTAGAGAATGCACATACTCTGCCAAGCACGAAAATATCCCTTTGTCTATCTCCAACCCCAAGCGTTATGTTTTCAGTCTCACCTGTGTGTGTACTCAGGACCAGTCAGGACAACTTCTGAAACATGTGCTAGAGAAGCTTCTTGTCTTCCTGTTCTTCTGTCTGGTTCTGTTTTTCAGGAGGTTGGGAATTTTTTGAGGGGGAGGGGAATTTGCGGCTTTTTTTTTAATTTATTTTTTAACTGGTTTGGTAAAATGAAGAACAATTAAAAAACCTCCAACCAACTAAAAAAACAAAGACAAAATTACAAAGAACAAACCATTCCTGCGAAAATTTCTTGTGAAAATTGTAGCCCTCAATACAAGACAGATACTGAGGTGCTGAAGCATGTCCAGAGAAGGACAATAGAGCTGGGAAAGCTGGAGTTGTTACTCCAGTGAGGAGCAGTTGAGGGAGCTGGGGTTGCTTAGCCGGGGGAAAAGGAAGCTCAGGGAACACCTTATCACCCTCTACAACTACTTGAAAGGAGGTTGTAACCATGTGGAGGTTGATCTCTTATCCCAGGCAACCAAAAACAGGACCAGGAGAAATGGCCTCAAGTTGTGCCAGCGGAGGTTCAGATTGGATATTAGGAAGAACTTCGTCACTGATAACATGGTTAAGCATTGGAACAGACTGCTGAGGGAAGTGGTGGATTCCCCATCCCTGAAAGTATTCAAAAAAATTACTGGACGTGGCACTTTGCAATATGGTTTGGTGAGCATGGTGGTAGTCACTTGAAGGTTGGATTTGGAGGTCCTTTTTAACCCGAATTATTCTTTGATTCAGCCTATGACTCATAGTCCTCCCTATGTCTCCTGTGGGTGACAAGGACATATACTGGCCCAGCACCATGGTGTGCTGTGGGGTCCTGGACTTTCCTTACTGCCCTGGAGGTGCCCATCACACTCCTTTCACGTGGGATATTTTCCTCCCAGAAAGGAATGTTTTCTTTCATTCATTTGCTGCAGAGTAGGAGCATCTTGCATATATAGTCAATTCCACTATAAAAGATAGCTAAAACTTCTTTGAAAAAAAAAAAAAGAATCAGAAACTCACAAAACGGTAATTTTGATGCAAGATGACACGCTATCCCTCCCTGCCTTGGACTATACTTTTCTTAGACATAAGCAAACTCTAGACTCTATCATCTTTCCTTTTCACAGCCCACTCAAGTCCAACAAGTATAATTATGTGCAAAGTGTCTGTGATTTTTAAGTTTCTGACTATGCAATCATCCTTTGAAGCAAAACTGAGCTGCGTTTGCATCCAGCATCCCCCACAGCTCTCATGAGTCAGTACAACTCTCCCTGCATCCTCACAGATCCTACTCCATTTATCAATAATTTGTATCCAGTTACATAGAAGATCCCTTTTTCCATTATCTCACTTGGGACAAAACTGTTCAAGAGACATTGATCAAATGTAGATGTGATAAAAGCAGTGACACTGTCTCTTTTACCACAGTCTTCCACACTGTTTAAATTGAAATAACTCAGATTTTCCATCTTAGATTTTCTTTTTCCAAGAGAAAGCAGCAAGAGAATCATTGTTTTGGCCTCAAGGCATTCATCAAGCCCTCTCATTTCTTTCTATAGTTCAGCAGAGTAGCCGCTTTATCTGCTGTGTGATTGGATAGATTTTTTTTTCCCCAGGAAGATACTTCATTTTAGCGTATATGGAAGGTATATTGCACATAGAAACCAGGGGAATAGAGTAGCAGGGCACTAAATCTATCTGCTAAAGAACATTTATTCAAAGACAACCACAAGGCTCAATCTAATTGACAATTTCTGCTTGGGGCCCATGATTAAAATATGAAGGCTGCTACAGGTAAGAACAGGAAAAAACTCTCACTGCCATTGGCAAGAGCTTGCACAATAGCTGTCATGACCAGCAGTTATCACAAATTTGCTTTTAGCACCTAGTATTAATCAAGATGTGATGAAAAAAAGGCTTCAACTCAACAGCAGGGTGGACCCCAGGGGAAGAAGGTGTTAAGGAGAGCAGGAACCAGGCTTTTGTTACGAGTATTCTTTGGAATGTGTCTTAGATATCCTAAACATGCATATATATATTGCCCCGTTTAACAAAACATTTTAAGCACATTAACCCATACACTTCTGTTACTGTTCTGTATAACCTCAACAATTCAATGAGATTCTACGTAAAGATTTTCTTCCCTTTGTGTTATCTCCGTAAAAAGAAGTAACAGGAAGAGGAGTTAAGAGTCTATTTCTGTTTTTGAGGAGTTCTATATCAATTAACCCGAACAGATGCTAGCTATGCCATGCATTTACTGTGACCGGCCGAGTGAAGCATTTTCTGAACTCAGCAGTTGAGACAACAAATATTTAATGTTTTTAAGCCAGCAATCAGTAGAAAGATGTGGCTCACAAGCTGCATTCATCCAAGAAAATTCCAACACTTCATGCCTGCACCAATGTCATACACATAGTGGACAAGATCCTTGTGTGCAGCATGTAGATTCTCACACTGCCTCTCTGAGGGCTGTGCCTTGGGGTAAGTGTGCTCCACTCCAATTGAATGATGCATCTGCCTGAACATCATCCCTTTTACAGGTAAATAGCTACATCACAGGCACTAAAAATACAGTCAATCCTTCATGAGTTGAATTAAGCTCATTTAGATCTTAATATATCCAACCTAAGTGAAAATGGATAACTGTAACTGTACCTGTATATATATTATTTTTTGTGTATATACATATATATATATTTAAGAAGTGAAGAACTGAACCGTGACAAATTGCTCAAATATTTGCCAGAGTTTCTGGCAGATTTTGAAAATAACACTAAACTTGGTGAAGCCAGTCTGCCTTGTGCACCTCTCTAAAAATCAAACACACACACACAAAGCCATGTAAATTAAACTCTTCTTGTATGCATGTCTTCATTTGACAGAGAGAAATTGCAGTCAGGCATTTGGCCAATAATTACATGAGTACAAGTCTCTAATACAGACATTCTTATAAAGAAAAAAACCAACCTGAACTAATATTACATTATAGCCATGATTGCGGTTACAGAGCAGCTTCACTTGACCTAATTTAAAAGGTTTTTGTTGTTAGACAGATATATTTATGTATTTTTGAGTCTAAGCTAGTTTAGTGGTCTCAGAGGCGACCTTGGTATGCTTTTAATGGCAGCTTTGCTTTGAAAGTTTGCAGTCTCAATCACCACTGAGATTTAGGTAGATGGTATTTTAACTCCAAGCATAAGTGTCCGAAACTCTAAAAATTCGAGACTGTCCCTTGCATAAGTCAGCCGGAGAGCTCCCCATTTGGTCTCCAGTTATACAGAAACAGATCAATTTTTGTTTGTTTGTCTTTGTTTCCTCTGCTTGTGCTAATACAGCTACTATACATACAATCAATCCTAAAGGACTATATTTAGGGGTCTGTCACATAGATTCTGCTAAGACTTGTGATTTTTACATTAATTTCAATTGGAGAAGAAGATGGACTGAAGATGGTAACAAGACGAAGGCAGAAGACAGACTTTCTATTTAACTTCCCAAACCATCAGTGATGAAGACTATAAGGAGGACCTGCTGGAGGAAGGCACCTCTGTTAGGAGAAGTTTCAAAGCCCTGAGAAAAATCAGGTGGAAAACGCATTATTAGTTTTATGCAGAAACTCTACTACACCTGCCATCTTTTATTCCAGCTTCAAGCCAGGGTTTTACACCTACTTTTCCATGTCTTTCATGAGCAAAGTTAAGCCATTTTTAAAAGTTTATAATTTCTTTTGTTTTTAATAAGAGTTCGTTTTTTTAGGAAGTACAGGTATGTCATTTATTTTCCTTAAAATGGGTTAATTACAAAATACATACACTAATAGTATGGATCAAAAGATTCTTAATCAAAGTGTGGAGATTTTATCTCTGTGCTCTAGTAACAGTTGCAAACATATTCATTCATACACATTTTTAAGTGGAAACCAATTATGTCACTGACTTGCTTTTCTGAGGACTCTCTTTCCTCAGCTAACGAACCTTGATAGATTATTTGACGAAAAAGAGAGGGGCTTAGTTTCTTAGTTTGTACCCAAGTGTATCAAAGAAAGCTAGAAGGTGATTAGAGTGATGTTTGAGAGTTCAAAGCACAATATGTTATTTAATACCATATAAAATCATTTATATTCAAAGACCTAATTAGGAATGTGCATAATGAATCCTACCTACTCTTCAGAGTACCATTTAATTCAAAGTGTTTCAAGCTTATTTCTGCTTTTCAGAAATAGATTGGCATTGAAAAGATGGCCACAATCTCCTCTAGAAAACTCATGATTCCATTGCTGTTTACAGTCCTGCAGCCTACTGTATAAAGCATTTATGGAACTGCTGTAATTCCACTGCAATCTTTGAGGCCTGTACATCATGTACGTTCATATATATGCATGACATGTTTAAATCCAGGAGTCAGGGTTTATTTGCGCTTTGCTAAGTGCTACACACCCCCACCTAAAGAGTGCCCTTATATATATGTATATGTAGGCTTCTCTTGTTTCAGCAGACCTTTCACAGAGGTGCAAGGAGTTATTTAGAAACCAAGGACAATCAGTTTTACCTTACTTGATCCCCTCTTCCAGAAATTCATGCTACATTCAAAATGTCTCAGCATTCTTGATCTGGGAGGGACATTGTGCTGGTCCATGCTGTGCCACTGTTTGCAGTTGACCATCTTGGGCATCACCAACCAAGGTCTCCAGACATTCCCCAGACATTAATTTCTGGCTATCTTCCTCAGCTCCGGGACTTATTTTGCTTCCCAGATCTTTTAGTTTTCCTCTTCCCCTCTCAAAGATCGCTTCTTTCTAGAAACACATCTTTTCAGTCTCCTCTTCCTTCTGGGATGCAAATTTTTCATTTATCAATGGATCTTTGACCAAACTGGTCCTATGGAAGGCATCTCTGCCCATGGCATATGAGTTTGGAACTAGACGAGTTTTAAGATCCTTTCCATCCAAAACCATGCTGTGATTCTGTGAAAATGGTCTATGTGCAGAAGGACAAGAACTGATCAGCCTGCTAATTGGTGCTCAGTGCCATCTCTATGAATTGGAAAACTCAGCATGTGCCATTTTTTCTTTAGTCTGGATGTTCATAAAAATCTACAGCTAGCCTGTAAGCAATTGCTTTGAAGAAGAAACAGGCTTTTATGCATGACTGTTCAAAAGTTCAAATGTGGACATTCACTCCCCCATAAATCTCATTTATCTTTCTCAAGTTAACATTAATGATTTTTTTTTTGCCTGCAACTGTTGTCAAATATGTATTAACTCATCTCCTGCAAGTGCTTCCCTGCAAAGTCACATGGTTTGAAGCAGGATAATGATAAAAATCTGTTTGCATATGACTACAACACTTGTTTACAGATTACATGTATGTTGATAAGATTGTTGTTCTCTGCTGTTTTTATTAAGAGGTGTAAGGCAGGCACTAATCTCTTGATTTATGAGTAGCAGCACTATCTATTAACTCTCCCTCTGCTAGATAACCTGTTGAGCTGCTGCTACATTTCATAAGAATCCCCACAAGGCAGCAAGCATAACTCATAAGGTAGATACATCTCTCCCCTCCAAAATACCAAACACATTTAATCATGCCCACAAATATTAGCTTTAGCTTTATGTAAGCCTCAAATCAGCACACAAACCTTACTATCACTATTTGAAGTCTAAAACACTGGCAAGATTCCCAAGTAAGCCACTGTGATTTTGGAGAACACCAGGAAATTTAAGCAACGCGGTAAAACACAGCCTGCCCCAAACAAGCAAATATGTTCCTCTGCCAAACCAAAGTTCATAGCAGAGTTAAACACACTATTAGAATTGAGATTCACAGAGAAGAAATGGCAGAAGAGGATCAAAACCTAATGTAAGTGTACCTCCCCAAACTGAAGACTGTTTCTGGCATGATATGTCAGTATGGAACTCGGTCATCAACACTCTTTGAAGTCAAGAACACTTAAAGGTGGATAATACCTCGAAGGAGTTGCTTTAACAAGAGCTAGCTTAAAAACTTCCCAACTGATGTCTTAATTTTGGACTGTGCAGATTGGAAAAAACCCAAACAAAGAAATCCAACAGTGTTTGGACTAACCTCAGGACGCAGGAAAAAGCCCAGACTCTTTTAGGAGTGCAAATGCCAAAAAATGAGAGCATGAAGGATTTTTGAAGCACTAGCCATCACTTTTTCTGTCTCAGTGAGTGCCAGTGAGCAAGAGGATAATTTGAAAACTTGGCTATAGACGGCTCATTCTCATTTTGTTTCTTTTAAACAAGTACTTCAGCTTAACAATCTCCAGGACAAACACAGCTAAAGACAAAAGATCCCCACCCAGCATTCCCTGGTTATTAAACCCTTGTTCTGGAACAGAGCTAGCTTTGACAAATAAAAGCATAAATATATTGCCTTCACATATATTCTGGGGACATGCAACTAAGATTGATTAGCACTGCTATGGAATCTTAAAAATAGCAGGTCTTTAAAACAGCATGCTATGAGCATGAGAATATAAAAGAACTAGAATTAAATCACTTTAAATGATTTAAAATCTTTCCCTGAAGAACACTGTCAGAAACCTTTGCAAGCTGATGTCTTCTGTGGGTGTAAGGCATGAGTTTTACTTGGTTTCTATAGTACTTATTTGAAAGGACCATGAAAATTTGGCCCAGAAACAGGATGATGCTTCACATTTGGAATCAAGAAACATTTATATCACACATAGTCCAGAGTAAGGGGAAAATATCAAAGCTGAAGCAGAAGCGAAAATTCAGTCAGAAGATGATGCAGATTTTAGAAGAGCCATTTTTGTAGCACTGAAAAATCAGAAATCTTGTCATTCCTGTTTCAAAACTTCATGGACTGACAACCAGAAAAGAAACAAAGGTCTCAAAGCAAATCCTGAGATTGTACAGTAATCTTAAAGGTAAAGAAAACCCACAATATGATTTTATATATATTAAAAAAAACCCCAACAAATTTAGGCATTTTTACCTTCTGACTGAAAAAAAATTATTGACCTTAAAAGTCATGGTGTACAAGTGAGCATCTGTGTTTTTCCCCTATGTGTTTACAGACCAGAAATCTCCATTTATTTAATCATTTTTCTTAGAGCCAAGGAAATTTGTAATGGTGAAAACTGACAACACTGGATTCATTAACTGCACTCCTAAAGATTTCACAGCACCAGGATGATGGGCAACACTATTTCCCTGTGATACAAATATCAAACTCATAATGTAGGATTAGGCTATTACTGCTGTCTCCCACCCCCTCCTGTCACTGGCAACATTGCACAGAAAATTAAAGTTCATGATTTATATTGTTATTCTCTCAAACAAACAACAATAATAATCATGAACTGAAAATCTGAGAGGGAGAAAAAAAATAGTAAACCCTAGTTTTTCCAAACTTTACAAGCCATGTTTGCAAAAAGTTTAGATTCTGTTTGAAGTCAAGATATGTACTTTTTCTAAAGGAGGGAAAGAGAGACCACTCAGAATCAGCTATTTGCAAAGAAGGAAGGTAAAGGTTCAAAGCAGCAGGAGTTTAAAGGGGCAATTGAGTTAAGGGTCATTCCTGCAATTTGATTGAATTCACCACAAGCTTAAGAACCACTCGGAGGTTTAACTCATGTTTGATTCAACTCCTCAAATCTGACGTTTATAGACTTAGGTTGACGATTGCAGATTTCAAAATGAAGTGAATGTTGTAGTCCCTTCCCACCCTCTTTAGGAACTGGGTGTGTAGGTACAGTCACATATGGATGTTGACTTAATCTCTCCTACCTTTTTTGAACTTCTTGCTCGGCTTCTGAGATGCTTGGCAAGGAGGTGGCAATCTCAAAAGTACTAAATTGTCTTAAGCCTCCTGAAAACAGGCAGTCAAGAAAAGGCAGAGAACCTCTCAAGTACATTGCTTCAACAAGGACACTTTTAATCCTCTGAAGCATAAACACCTCATCCCTCATTCCTCAAAAAAACCCCCAAACAAATCCTATCAAAATAAAACCCAATCAAAATCAAATGATATAATAAAAAAAAATCTACAAAAGAACCCTAACACTGAAACCACCAGAAATAGCAAAAAACCTAAAGCAGGATTCCCTACCACCACTAAGCATAAATCTTCATCTGATTCAGCACAAGAGGACCCAACCGAGACATACACACTATCCCCAGAGAAAGAAAACAGATAATAACTTGCAATACCAAATGAATAAATATTGGTTGAAGATACAAAAATGGAATTAAATGGAAACCAAAACTGGCCCAAATTATATCAAGGTTCTCTATGCACATAATGCAGTTCTCCATTCATATATTTTCAGCTGCAGTATCCAACTTCAGAAAGTTTGAATTTCAACCTAAAAAGGATTTTATGATCTTGAAGTCTTCAAGACCCTGCCTTTTCTGGTAAATCTAACCTAGTCCTTTACTTCAGACTTTGAATTTATCTTTGATCACCACCACATCAAACTCCCAGGAATTAAATGAGAATCTTGTTACATTAAAATAAAGTTGTTTATAATCAGCCATGCACAAGCTGTTGGTATGGCTAGCTGCCACACAAATCAAGGTTAAAACAGGCCAGGCTCACTGCTGAAATATAACTAATATGACATTATTCCTTCAGACATTTGGTTAGGCTGACAAATTTGTAGCTCTGTAATTTACACAATGTCCCCATGACATGTGGCAGTACAGCTATTGTGTATGGAGATTTTTATCATGGGAAGGGGGAGGGAGGGAAGTGTACATTTTCCTTATGCAAATCTTTCCCATAACAATGTCAGAATGCATGCTGACTTGCTAAAGTATACAATTTACCTATCTAAGGGTACACAGAGTTCAAATAGTGATGGATAATTATTTTAATGCAATGCAAAATTACCCTGTGGAACTCACTGGTCCAGAAAGTGCTTAAGACACTGTATACACTACTGTAAAATTAAAGTATATTCTTTAGTAGCAAAAGATTTGCTGCTTTTTTTCTCATGCATTGCATCAATAAAGTAAGTGTTGTAAAAATCCAGTATTAGGAAAGAAAATTCAATGAATGGGATTTTAAAGCTTTTGTATAACACAACAACTATCTCATTATATCAGACAGGAGTTTATTTTGTGTGACCTTCCATCCCTAAGAGGTACAAAAAGCCTCCATGGATAGAGATATGTTGCCAAATAAGGAAAGATTCTCCTCGACCTGAGACAGTAGTTGGCCAAATCTGGGGAAGAATATAAGTCCTCAATTCATTTCAGTCCTATCTGACTGTAGATATTATCATCATCCATAAAAATATATTTTTTTCCAATTCTAAACATTTGGCCTCCATGGTATCTACTGGCATAGCACCCTGTGAGCTAATTGCTGCGTGGGTTATTGGTTTTAAATCTTTCACAAGGTTTTGTTGGGTTTTTTTCCCCTCTCCTTTGTGTTATGAAACAATTCAAACAACAGAAGCCTAAGTCACCGTTTCTGAGAAGTGCTTGCTATTCTGTACAACCCTTTGCTTCTGTAATCAAAAACCTTCTAGGTCTGAAGCTTTTAGCTAACTATTGCTGGAACCCCTCAGTTCAAGCGCGTTATTTACTGTCTTCCTGAAGGATTTCAAAATTGGCTGCTCCTACTGAGACGATACAAAGATACCATATATAGGTAGCTGCTCTGTTCCAGACCATCACATCTTAAGGAACTGTCATACATACTGATTATACAGCTTCCTCCCTGCAAAGCTGATTTTGGTCTGCAGTGCCACGCTAAGTTTCCAGCTGCTGAAGAAATAAAACATGCCCTACCCTTTGCTGCAGAGTTAGTTCTGCTTTCCCATCCCACTTTCACCACGTAGATTTGTGCAAACTTCCTGTGTGGTCTGACTGCTGGAATGTATTATAAGAATAAATGGGGGGAAAATAAAAAATAAATGCAGAACTTGTTCTTTCCTCCGAATTGTCACGTTTTGTGATGTTGCAACCCAGAGCCCAACGTGGTTTCGTGTTCACATCACAAGCTCACTGTATACATGGTTCATCTGCATCAACAGAACTTGTTTCCCCTGTTCTTATAGATTGTATTTTCATAATATCTGCTTAAATTTAGTCCACAATGTGAATTGCCAATATGGGATGCACAGTCAACCTTATAATAACTTCCAGAGGCTCTAATGGGAAAACAAGGCAATAATTAGTACAGTCAGATAAATGCATGCTACACTCAAGCTACATTTGTGTACATTCTAGGATATTTTGTTTCAAGGTATTTTATTTGTCTTAAGCAGTGGGTACGATGTTTTGGGGTTTTGCTTAT
>VXBA01000806.1:1834595-1855993 GCA_013399895.1 Serilophus lunatus | reverse complement strand
TTCGGTGGTTTGGGGGTTTTCTTGTTGGTTGGGGGGGGGGGAGGTTGTTTTTTTGTGGGGCTTTGTTTGTTTGTGGGATTTTTTTTCTTTGTTGCAGGGATTTTATTCCTCCCCTCTGGAAATCAACAGAATTCTTCTCTTAGGACATTTCTGCCATGAAACATGCCCAGTAAACACCTGTAACCATAGCAAAACTAATTCTGGCAAAGGTAATTTCTCACGTGCATGTAAATAAGATGGAGTTGTGCCTCCCAGAACCAGACCCACAGCTTCATCCATGGTCAGTCTCCTTGTCACCTTTACTCAATCACATAAATGTGGACAGTATAAATTTTCTCCTTGGTGGATCGAATTTTTTTGGGCTATATTGTCAAGGAAAGAATAATTGCTTCTTGTTGTACACTCTGCTGTGCCTGGTTGTACAGTATCTATAGATATGATGAAGAAGAAAGGGTATAAAGGACAATAACTACATCCCAGACTCATATGGAAAGAAAAATCCAGATTGTGGTTTGCTATAGAAACTGTTGCTGGGAAATGTACTTTTAAGTTGAGAGACCTCTTAGTAAGAAAGTAACTTGATTTTTCTCTTGGGTATGGAGAACTGTGACTGTTTTTAAATTCTTCTTAAGAGGAGAATGAGAGCAAAGGTGTAAGAGAAAACACAAAGTCCATATAAAATTGCAATCTAGCCAGTTTTGAGGCATCATGTACCAGGACTCTGCAGTTGCACTTGTAATACCTGCATGCATGATGTAAGCTCTCATTAACCACAAATTTTAATGAATCTTATGGTAAAGAGAGTGACATTCTGCCCACAGATGTAACTGTGACTCTCAGTGAACAGCAGGGAGATCTGAACTCAGCTAAGAGCAGTCCCAGAGTTCTATTTAGGAACCATGTTGTTCTGGGTTAAAAATACAAACAGCTTTTGCAGGAATGAAAAAAAAAACCCAAACCAATCAAAAAAATCCCCCACAAAAAACCTTTTTAAAAAATCAGGAATATTTCAGCTCGAACAAATAGCAGAAAAGTTACTTTACAATACAGCAAACCTGGTTTCTCCTATCACAACTTTCCGATGGTTTTAAGTTCATACACAATTTATGTAGTTAGTTTACTCAGCTTGTCTGCAGCCCAGAATGTCATAGGTTTAAGTTTTTTAATGGATTATGGTAAATTTTCGAGTGTACTTGAATGCAAACTAAAGAGCAAAAAGCTGGGTCATCTATTTCTTTTAAACACAGGGAAAACTAAGTAGAAAATTAAAACTTAATGTAACCTTATTCCCAAGAGCTTTTTAGAGTCCAGACTTCAGAGAGAGTAAAACTGGGCATTAACAGGCTGGAATTAATAGAATAAGCACTCCGACCAAGACGTTTTTTCTTCTATTGCGTCCAGAGACTTTACGTATAAAAAGGAAGATATCAAGTCTTCTGCAAAACACATGAGTTCCATCTAAGCCAGTAGATCTTGCTCAATGGAGTTCTGTCAGTTCAAGTCAGCTGGAAATCTAACTCCAAAAGTCACATAAAAGTCCTTGCCAATTGATTCCTGTTGGAGTCAATGAAAGTTTACATCAGCATTTAAACACTTTCCTCCCCATCACCCCATTTGAGACCTTTAATATCTGTCTCCCCCTTCCAAGCCATAATTCTTCCCAGACTACATAAATCCTTTATTTTGGCATCTTCAGCCGAAGTTTGACCCCAGTCAACAACATTTTGCAACTCTTGGCAAGGTCAGATTTTCCAATAAGGGGGAAGTCCAAAGGCTACAGAGACACTCACCAGCCTCAGCAGTGCCAGCTATGGGTGGGACTGAAATACTTCCCCAAGACCACACCAGGGCAGAAAGGATGTCCAGTTTAGCAAACATTCCCAGCACCTCTAATGACAAGGCACATAAAAAGGTTCAAATACATAAGATGGAACACAGACCCTGTACTTTTAGAAAGAATTTGCATGGAAAGCCATAAAAGCCTCGAACAGACTCGAAACCACCTCTGATTAACATGCAGTAACCCCTTCCATGCTTGAAATAAAGATTAATTACAGCCTAAGAGACTGAGAAATTAAATTCATCCCACAAATGCTTGTAGGTGATTTTAGTTACTATTTGCAAAATTAAGTAGTCTCAGTTTGAGATCTCAGTTCAAGTGCCTCCTGTTCAGGATGAGTGTAACAGGAAGGGTAGTGCTTGGGTGACACAGAGATTAATCATGTTGTGGATGTATAATCTATTCTTTGTGAAAACAGATTATTAAATCCACACATTTTTCAGCACTGAAATGTCCACTGCTTCAAAGACTCACTTAAGTTCTTTCTATAACATTCTTTTTTTTTTGGGGGGGGGGGGGAGCTGGAAAACAGAAATCTGATTTAAAATTAAGAGCCTTAAAACTAAAGGGAAAAAAGCCTAAACTCTACCTTCTTTAATGCTCTCCACAGTATCTTACAAGTCCTTGGACAGAATATGCTTAATCAAAATCACACTAAGTAAGTTCTGGTTCCCATTCATCTATTAATTTAATACATAAATGTGATCTGCAGTTCAGATGTATTAAGCTGAAAATCAGTCATCTACTACTGAAGACTATTGCAAAATTACCTAAACAAGTACATAAATTTTAAACAAATAAAAATTATCTATACACAGGATTTCTGGAAGATAACTGGCTACAGGCAACTTAACTTGGCATCTGAAAAAAAATCTGGCACAACTGACATGACAGATTTTTGCACTAATCTGAAACCCACTCATTCTACAAAAGAGAGAGAGAGAGTACAATTCCGATAACCATTGGGGACTTCCAATCTTTCTAACTTTAGAAAATCTTTGCTTTTAAAACTCAGTTGCAAAAGCCAAATGAACTGCAACAACAACAGCAACAAAAAAACCCAGTATCTGCTGATTAACAGCTGTTGAATATAAAAGGGTCCACTAATGCCAGCTAGGTACCAACTCAAGAACAAGGGTCCTATAATGAATGATCAGGACATCCCTCTATTTGCAAGGAATGCATGGCCTTACACACAGGAGGAAAAGAAATAGAAAGAATTTCTTTTACGTGTCATGAAACATGAATACACACAATCAAAGAAAAAAATATTAATTACATTTTTATATAACTGATAAGATTAGGTTTGAAGCTTTTTTGTAATTAAGGAAAGTTAGAGTATAACCAGTAGAAGTAGATTTAGCTGCTCATATAAGAAAGATTGGAAGGCAACATTCAGGTTGTGATAAGGTTTTCTTAGTGCCACAGAGTTTTTAAGGAGTAATTGAGCTACTGAAGTCTGAACAGATTCTTTGGGAGACAGTGATGCCTATCAGAAAACACCCATAGGATACAGAGTATTTGCCTAAGAAATAAGAAATTCATCTCTTGCACAAATCAAGCAAAGGGAAATCTTAGCAAGAAAGACTGCAAATCTCTCTGGTTTCACTCTCCTTTGCTCCCTCCTTGCTACAACATCATGGGGCTAGCAGGAATGCAAGAGATCTTTAATGAATCCTATGAAATACAAAGCCTAACAACTTCTTGGAAAAACTGCTGGTGAGTGCAAGGAATTTGTGTGATTTCTCCTTGGAGCCACTTTGTAAAGACAGAAATAATGAAGAAAGGTTTTTAGTAAACAAGCAAGGAATTGCTTGTCCTCAAGAGAATTAAATTCTAGTTTCAGTAAAATAAATTATTGTTACAAGGGCAGGTGGTGAAAAGCCCAGCTAAGGCTGAGCCCCCACTGCTGTGGGGTCTATAGTACAGAGCAGTCCGTCTCTATAGCCATGAAAAGTTTATATCCAAAAGAGATAAGACAGGTATTAACAGGTCCACTTTTCCAGTGGGAACTGAGGCACACAGAGATTAAGTAACCCATCCAAACTGACACAGAAAGCCTGGGAAAAGCTTGAAATTATAACCTCATCTCTCAAGTCACAATGCAAGGCTGCCACTGCCTGGTTACCTTTCCTGTGTAAAGGCAATTTCCTCCTTATTTCAGTTCCGCTGAGTGCAGAACTAGACAAAGCTTAAAATTTGCAATGGGTTAGTTATGAAAGAGCTGCTGAGATCTGCTGGAGTACTTTAAGACTGTCATTGATTTGAGATGAAGTTGATGAAATGGTAGATGAAAGTAGCATGCATACTTATGTGAACTTATGTGTGCAGGAAAGGTTGATCCTACTTATACCTGCATCCTGCAACATGTGCATTCATGTAGCTACATGTCAGTAACCACCAGTTATGAATGAAATTCTGAGTTGTAATAGATGAAGAAACAACACAACCTCCACCTCTTCTCAAAAGGAAGGAACCTGAAGTCAATGCCTCAAGGCCTTGGTGGGGAAACCACTCCAGACAGCTTCCACATGTCCCCAAACACGGATGCAAGACAAATTTACATGTATAAGAGTCCTTCCAGTGCATTGCTTTGTTAGCAAATGCAACCGGTGTAGCAGCACAGAATTTCTTTGCTGCAAGATGGTCTGGAATTAAAGTTAAAACTGCAAAATCAGTCAGTCAAACTCATGGAATAAGCAGTCATCAAGGAAAAGCCATCATTGCTTGCATAGGAAGTACCTGAACTGCAGATCACTGGTGGCTGGCAGACTGGTGCTACTCCTACTATCTCACTGGCATAGACTCTGGCTAGACAGCTGTGTTGCTGGCACAGTAATTTTATATTATGTTTTAGGGGTTAAGGCAATTTAAATAATTAGGCAAAGGAACATAGCAGCAACAGTGAGTAAACCTCTTTGTGAGAGACCGTTCATTTGCATTGGATGGTTAAATCCCCCATAAAGCACCTGGAAGATTTAACAACTCATGTCCAAATGAACAAGATGTAATAAGCTTGTACATAGGCTTGATATGAAAAGTGGATTGTTTTTAGCAAAACGATGGAGAATAACCTCTTATTGAAAAGAGTGATAGTGAATTTTAATCAGCAGAAAATAAAGATGCAAGAATAAATCTGCACAGGCTTAGAGGAGAACTAGATGACTTTCTCAGCCACCAACAATAGATGCAGGAGTGTGTTACATCCTAATCTGCTATTTTCTGTTATCTTTACTTTTTCCATCATCCCATATATCCTGCCTGTTTAAAGAAAAAAAGAAAACAAGCAAGAAAAACTGCCCAGATTCTCTTCTACAAAGTACAGGAGGAAGTGCAAATACAAAACAAAGAGAAAAAAACCCCCAACAAATTCATACTTCAGTATACCTGGCCCTAATTTTTCATCCCAGTATTATTCACTGGAGTGACTGTAGAGTTGTGCATTCAAACTGAAAGCAGAGGAATCCACACGATGGTTTGCTACTCATATTTAACTTACTGGAGCTGGGAAAGAGCCACCATCCCCATGGTGATTCTCATCTGTGTCATGACTTGGGATGTGTGTGACCTCACTAACATCCCTCTCAATGCCATCTCTGACATCATCTGTATTTTTTGAGTGATAAACTGGAAAATAGTTTCTCAAATGCATTTTTAATTATTAGAAGATACACACACCCTCTTTTCATGTATTTTTTTTAAAAGTGAGCATATTGTGGCAATTATGAGGAATTTTTATGCTCCACTGACTTCTGAAATTCCATTATCTGTGTTTCGTGGTGGCAACGGAGTCCAGAATTATGTTCCTGGGCCAAACTTTCAGGGTTTGTTTTCTTTTGTTTTTTGAGTACTGGATGGAAAGACCATTGTTCAAGTTGAGAGAATAAAGCATATGTGAAATATTTTCTTTTTTTACTCCTTTTTCTAAGAAGTAGTTATGTGTTGGGGGTCCACCCATTAACCGGTTTGTTCAGATACTGAATACAATACAGGATGGCTTATCTTAAGCTTTGCTAAGATGAAAAGGCAAAGGTCAAAACAGGAACAAGATTTGCATCACTATAATCATCTCGATTTTTTTCTGTGCCTACACCCAAATTTGAGCTGTTATGTCTACTTTCCTCCCCTTTTCCCCATTTTGAACACTCTGAAGCCATTTAACTCACCTCAATTCACAGGCAATCACAGGAGCGGGTTATGGGGATGGGACTATTTGCCTAAAATAGCTTGTAATAAAAACACCAACAAGGCTGAAATTGCTCCTCCTGGACTGACTTGCCAAGCATGAAAACACTTTTTTCCTGAAAAGCCAAGCCATTAACAGGCTGTTTGGATGGTGTGTGTGTGGTGGAAAAAGACATTTTGGAGAGAACATTTGAATTGGTACCTCCGCCTGACACATGATGTGTTGCAAACAAGATGTTCCCAACTCCACCAGCCAAGTTGGATGGGCTGGTTCAGTAGGACTTGTAAAACGATGATGATCTACATGCAGAGCATCCCCGCAAGACTCCCTGCTTCCCAGTCTGTAACCTGACAGCTCTGAGTGAAAACTCCTACCTGTGCTTGGATTTCACCTTGAGGTTGAAAAATCGAGTTAAAACCAACTTTTATTTTTCCTAGCAATATGCCATAGAAAAGTCATATATTTCTTCAGACAGGAATGCAAAGGGGTAGAACGTTTTCCCTGTTTAGGTAACTCATATGATTTATAGTGGTGAATTTAGCCTTGTTGGAGCTAAATTAAGTGAGAAAAGCAACAGAGGAGACATGGGCTTGAGAGATTACATATTTTTTCTCCTTTTTGTGTCTCTCCTTGCCAAGCTACTGCTCTGCTTTTCCTGTTGTAGGGGCCCACAGCACAGGTTGATTCAGAAACAGTTGTCCCTGTCACATATGAGGAAGAAAACCACATCCTGAAATTATAGAGGATGTTCTGAAGTTAGAGACTTTTCTGGATTCACAGCAGCTAGTCTCGGTCTCTCTTATGTTTTAGGGAGGCTAGATTCCAACTCCCATGTCATTTTGGGGACAGGTAAATGAGAATTCTGTGTCTGAGCTGGGTAAGGGCTCATGCTTTGCTGATAAGGCTATGAAGGATTTTAAAAAGTTCTTAAATTTTGCCAATCTCTCCTGGCTCCAAGGAATACAAGAAAATATGATGCTTATTGTAGTCACACTATGAAAAGTGAGAAGGTATTTATAAAGGAGATCAGGCAGTGCTGTGTTAATATCACATCATAGATCTTTTGCTGGGAGTTTATCCCAAAAAAGACAACAGGAGCAGAAAAAAAATCCTGCTCTCATTCCTGTAACTTTGATGCTTAGATCACTATCAAGAAATCCAATGAAACAAAGTGCACATTAAACTGGCCCTTGCATTCCCTCTCTTAGTGTAATGTGAACATAGTGGGTGCTGAGACTTGCTAGAAATGATTGCAGCTCTCACTGTCCTACCCCAGACAGACCCAATGGAAGAGGGAGGCCTGTTGTAATATTATATATACACACATCATATTGCCATCTATTTATTTTAATACCTCTGTGAGCTCTCCCAGCTTAGCTGGGTGAAGTCCAGCCAAATCCTCTGCCATCCTCCAGCACCACCTCTCTCTGCTTTTAGGCTTCACCACCAGCCACTGCCTTGTTTGTTTTTATATTTCACCTTTACCTTCGTTATTACCTTTATTCAGAGGTCACAGTATGCGCTCCCAGAGGATTTGTGGAGTAGGGCAGGGGAGTCAGAACTCGGCTGAGGTGGAGGTAACCAGCACCAAGGCAGCCCACAGCTGCTCTGAGCCTCTGGGAATATAAGTATTCCCACCTGCCGCCTCCACAAGTTCTGCATCCTTCAGTCTTTTCCCAGCTAACCAGGTCTCAAACTGTGAGCGAGTCACAGTATAAATTATAGGGGGTGCAGAAGGAAAACACAATTGAGAATTTACCACTGTAGGATGCTACTCTCAAGCTGATCATGGCAACATTGCTATAGAAATTCATTTGAAAGAATGATTTTTTGCACCTGAAAGAGACACATAGAAACATTCCTCTGTTTCTTATAAATATTAGCTACAGGCTCCTCAAGTTCATAGAAGGGAGACATTAAAATCAGGAACCTCAGAGGCATCAAATAGGTTGGAAATTGGCCTGCAGAAGAGGAACTAAAATTCATAAGAAAAGGTAGAAGTGACATTATAAGATGTGGTAGAAGTTTAGTAAGTCACAAAGAATTTGAGCTACATGTTGGCTTCTAGGTCTTTTTTTTTTTTTTTTTTTTTTTTTTTTTTTTTTTTTTGTCAGTGATCATTTCACTTATATATTGCTTTTTTCCACCTCTTAACCATCCTGAAATTGAGCTGCACAATGCCACACCTGAGCAGGGTTTCTGCTGTAATCGCACACAGAAACTACATCCGGAAATGTCCAGACTCAACATCTTTGACCTACTCTGTGTCCATACATCTGCAATCTCCAGATTCACACACAAAGCTGGGAAACTTCAGGCATGCTGTAGGGAAAAAGTGCCAGGGAGATACTTCTCCTTCAATTATGTAAACGCATTTTTTTTTTTCTAAGAAAACAGAATTCTTCGAGAGGGCAACGTTGTCTCCTCCTTAAAGCTTCTTGACTTCCAAGTCCTCCGTGTCACCCCTCAACTCAGCACAAACCTGGCATCGCTTGACTTGTCTAGCGGAGCAATCACAAATAGTCTCGTAGAGCTAGATAAACTAATTCCTAGAATAGCTTTTTTGGAGCACACACGTTGTAAAACAACACATATGGAGCTCTGCAAAAACACTTTACTGGCATAGGTTGCTGGTGACTCACAGAAGCCACCCCGGCTCTGCTCCGATGCTGGGTGACCACCCAGCGCAGATGCCAATCACAGCCTTGCACTCCATCATCCTGCGCAACACTCCAGCGTCCTCGCTGAGCTTTTGGAAGTCAAATAGAAACTTATCATTCTGTGCTGACAGTCCTAAATGACTTGAAAAATAAAATAAAATAAACTTGCAATAAGCCTGCTGTGCCAAGCCTCATACCACAGACAAGGACGGAGGATCCCAGTCCACATTCCTGCACAGAGGCTCAGAAAATGGTCAAAGAATTTTAAACTTCTAAAATAGAAAGTTCAATGAGGAAAAAAGCCTTAGTCATGTAAGTAGACTTTATATTTTGACTTTGGAGGGCTGTTTTTTTTTTTCTTTCAGTTTAGAACAAAGTAAGTTCTTTAAAACATTGTATCAGGAAGCTAAAGTATACTTTAAAATATTATTATTACACATATATCATAATAATATCACAATTCATACCTCCCCCCAGTCCTAATAATTTACTCACTTGAAAAAAATAAAATTATTAGGTGCAGCTTCATGTTTTGCATAAAAGCTGAGGGAAATCAATGATACTTTATATATATAAGTAATTTTAAAATTTTACCATCTACCCTCCCAGATGTTTCCAATGTCTTAGTGAAGTTTCTGCAAACCATCTGCAAACTTTTATATGTCCAGATTCTCCATAAAGCAAAAGCAGGCACTTACAATACCATTAAACAAGAACATTTAACACTGTGGATCTTTCATATCTGCAGCAGGCTTTAACAGGGTTTTTTCCCTCCCTTATCATTTTTAGCAGTTGGGATCAGCATTTTTCACTATGCAAATTTTAGAGAAAAAAAAAAGACAGCGCTGAAGGTGAAAAAAATCCAAGGTAAAAAAGTAGCAACTTTTAAGTGCCGAACACACGCCTTAAGAAAGAAAACAAAGTGTGGAAGTTTCAACAACAACATGAAACAAGGACTTCAGTCCCCGTTTCTTCTCCCAAGATTATTTTCCACTTCTCAATCAACTTTCATGCTTGTTTTTTCTGCTTCTCTGGAGTTTCCCACCCATTCCCATACAGAGTACAGCCAGGGAAGCAGAGAGTTAATGCTGCAATTGCAACTGGTGTGAGCCTTTACTATTAACTTGAATTTACAGAACAATCTTTCCTTAAAAAGAAATAATAAAAAAATCCTCACAGCACTGTAACACTGAGAAGTATATTTAAAAAATCTCTCTCGAGTCTCTCTAAACATCTGCTCAAAGGTTTTGCTGTATCTTAAAAGGGCTCTAATTACCAGAAACTCCTTTCTTACTTAAGCCTAAGGCTCACATTTCGATTATAACTCAAGCTCCAGTTAATTTAGGGCTAAACCAAAAATGCCTGTACCAAATAGAAGAAAACATAGGCCTACCTTAAAACTTTCCAGCTTTTCAGAGGATCCAAGTCAGAGATTATAGACACCATTGTAGTAGTAATAATAAAATATATGTATTAAAAAAAAAAAGAATAAAAACCACGGCAGAGAAGGCTAACCACAAAAGCAGCAAGTACTCTACTCAGTGTGGGAATGACAACAAACCCAGCACAGCTCTTCCTCCTTCTCAAGCTGATAAGCACTTGTCCCAGCTTCTCTCCACCCCCAAAATCAATCTTGTGCTATATTGCTTCACAGTCCCAGTTTCATTTCTTCACCACTACCTTTTAAAGCCCTTGTAATCTGCTCCAACTGATCAAATTTGACCTTTTTGTAGTCCACTTTATTCCAAGCACAGCCCTCAGTTAAATCTCTCTTTATTAACACCGTCCTTCTTGGCTTTCTTTTGGAACAAACACAGCTCAAGCTCGAAGCCTCCAGTCTTTGCCAGCAATCATTTACAGATTACTGCAAGCTGCAGTCTTCTCCTTTTGGGTATTTTCTTCCACCTCTGAGGTTTGCTTTTATATTATTTTCTGAAGGTTCTTGGGGTTCTCCCTTTCCCTGTTCTGTTCAGGTTAGAGTTTGACACTTTTAAAGGAGGGACTTTCTAGTGCAACTCCTCTCGCAGCCTTCCCTCCTCCCCTTATCCCTCACTCCTATATAGAGAGTGACACACACGGTAAAACCAGTTCACAGCCTTTTGAATACAGAATAATTTTTCTCCCCCTTTTTATTTTCTAAATCAATTAGAATTGATAGAATTATATATATGCTGAAGCTGTGTCTGAAAGCAGTCTGATTTAAAGCAAGACAGCTATTATGGCAGAATAATAAAAAGTCTAATAAATGCAAAGCCAGATGTAACCCTTTGGATGTTTGAAAGGGGAAAAGATGTCTACACAGTTCCATTAAATCCATTTCTTTTCTGTTACTACTTAAAAAATAAATGGTAAATCATCCTCCAGATTACTATGGTGATCGAAAAATTGTATAACTGGTGTTATTGTGTATTTACTTGGGAAAATCTCCATGATTGGCTTCTTTTGTGTTTCTATAACACTTTTGACATTGATTTCCCTCCATTTGAATATTTCTCTTTTGCATGATTTCACCCCCTCTAAACGTCTTCCATTCATCCTGTGAATGACTCTACCCTCTCCTTGAGCTCCACCAATTCATTAGGATTTCTGGAAATTCACAAATTAAAATTCTTTGGGGGAAAAAACCCAAGACTGTACCTTATGAAGTATTCAGTCAGAACCAAAGTACCCCAAATGGCAGATACTTCCACTTTGTTATTTATATCACAGGCATATGCTCCTAGTTCCCCCCTGTCACTCGTTCTCAAAAAAAAAAAAAAGTTTAAAATCAGCCCTTGTATGTTAAAAAGAAACTGTAATATGGTGGTCGCACAGAGATTTTGGTGATCCTGTAGTGTGTGACACAGTCACAGAAACATAAGAAAAGGTATTATAAAGACATAATAAACTTTTAAGGCTGTTTTAAGTCTCCTACTGCTTCCTCCTTTAGTGAGATAAAACGTGAGCTGCATATAAACCGTTTTAAGGCTCCCTGGTACTCTCTAGGCTGCCTTTGGGCAGCCTGACCTCCCCCTTGCTGGTTGCACAAAGGCAGTACAGTCTTGCCCTTGCTAGAAGGTGACACTGAGATTTCCCACTGCCCAAAAAAGATAGTGTGACCATTTTGTCTTCCAGACAGCAGCCAGGAGATAGTGGTCAAACAGAAACAACCAGTTTTAAACTACCTATGTACAAAAGACCTTTGTTCAAAGGCCAGAGCATCACTGACCTCTCATTTGGAAGTAACTCTGAGTCATCTCCTGCCTTTTTCCCCACTTCAGCCAGGTGAAACTCCTGGCTTAGCATGTGGGGCCATATCAGTTGATCAGTTTATCAAGTCGGGCCTCAAGTTCAGACCTTGGAATTTTACATCCTCTCCTAGGCAACGTATCCAACAATTTTGCTTTATCTCAGAGGGGTGTAACAAGGATAAACACATCAGTGACAGCTGATTGCAGGTGCAGATCTGGGGGAGGAGAGTGGAGGACTGCTTGGGGGTTGCAGATGTTCCACCTCCCTGTTAACACCACAGTGGCACAGGGTGTTTCTCACCCGATACACACATACTTCTGAGCACTTCTGCAACGATAATGGTTGGATACAATGCTGGAAACTTTGGGTCCTACGTTTATGTACCTACAGAAGATGACTTAGATAGCTGTTAACTAAATTAATTTCAGTTTTTTTCTTTGTGCAGCTGAGGAAACCCTTATTTCTTAGCTTGGAATGTAAATTATTGTTGGTATCTTAATTTCCTCCCAAAAGTTTGTAAACCACTATTACACAGGTTAAGCCCTCGTTTGAAGCTGAGGAAGACATCAGTGATCACAATACCCTGCCTTTTCTCTCTCCTCTTTATTGTACTTACATTTGCTGGTTTTAGATCTATAGGCACCTATTTCCCATGTAAATATTTTTCACTGAATACTTCATATTGATAACTAGGCTAAAATTTAGGGACCTAACTCTTTTCAGTTTCTGTGTGGGTCAGGAGTCAGTGATTTTTTTACGAGGGTAAAAGACTTTTACATTAAGGTTGGAAGTTCTTGTATCCCTAGACCCCAAAGACAAGGCAAATGAGGTGAAGAATGACAGTTTCTCCTGGTGTATATGAAAAAACATGGAAAAACCAAGGCCAACAGACACATCTCAGTCCTGTCCCCACTTTCAGCTCCTTGCCAGACCTGCCCGGAGCTCCACTGTATGAGGATGCTCAGGGTCTCTTATTCTGTTCATCCAAAAATTCCTAAAACTATACCTATTTCCAGAATTCAATCTCTTAACAAGTACATTTTATACTTTCTATAGTCATATTTTTCACTATCTTCCTGCAGAAAACGCTCCATTGTTTCCTCCAACATATCCACATGAAAACTACACTGTAGGAGTAAATACACTTGCTCCTTTCCCATTTGCAATTATTATGTTTATTTTTATTATTTTAATCTTTAACTTTCCATGTCTGGAAGAAAAACCATGTCTCCCTTTAGCTGGACATGGCTGGCATTTTACCAGCTTTTCCTACAACACTGAAAGACACTATAAGCATTCTAAAAATAAAACTAGAAGATCAAGTTTAGCACAGAGAAACTTGCGACAGGCAATGGATTTTCCAAAACAGCCTCATGTATTTCATACAACATGTAGCTATAGTCAGAGAAAACAAATAAATCAGACAAAACAGAAACTCGCTGTAAAATTACTTTAAGTCTTGTGCTTAAAGGGCAGACTCCAGCCCAGCTTTCAGCTCAATGTTTTTTCTGTCGAGGTTAAGGACTTTGTTCTCAAAACTTTTATTTTTATGCTTTAAGTAAAGAAATTTCCTATGATCTTCAGCTTGTTTGCCAAGAAACCACCAGCACATCTGTGAAATATTACTTAAGCAAATTTATAACAGTTTGCCAGAAGGCAACAACCCTGAAAGTTTTCTCTACCTGCTGAAATCCAAACTATTACATAGTTTGGATCTTTCATGCCGCAACATATTCCCCCAGTGAGAGCTTATCAGTTCTCAGTTAATACGATAAAGAAGTACAAGCTTTCCAAGATTTTGAGTCATGTTAAAGTAAATATATATATATTCTTTTGAAAATAGCATTCCTGTATACACACATACACAAAAGGATCTCTAAGCAATGGCATCATCCTTAGTTTAGACAGCTGCGGAGTCAAAAAAGTTCCAGATCAGCTAGCTACAAACATTTGAAGGTCAAGCACAGGACAAAGCATTTAAAGAAGTATAAGCCATTATGGCTACTGAGCGTTAGAAAGATAATTTTATGTCAAAAGATTTTTTTTCCCCACAGGTATTTCTTTACCAGAAACCTATTGGACTGAGAGCTTCATAGTGTTGGACAAGATAATAAACCAAGTATAGTAAGCAGTTTGGTTTTGTTATTTAATCTTCTTTCAAGGGTGTTATCTCGTTCAAAATATTTTAGGAGCCAAGGAAGGTCTGCCAAAGCACAACCTTTTAGTCAGGGTGCCCAGCAGCCTGGTTATCAGGCAATAATAGAGAAATAAATAACCTTCTAGCATCTTCCCAACCCATATTTTCCATTCTCTTTCACACAAAGCAATATTAAGCTTTTTGAAAGAAATCTTGGTCTTTTACCAGGAAAACCTCATTCTCTCTGGGGAGCCTGTTAAACAAAAGCTCAGCTATTAAAGAGTGGCCTCCAACTTCAGGGTTGCTGTTAGGGGCTGATAAAGGCTCTTCTCCAGACAGTCTCATGCTGTCCCTCCCCATCAGCCTTGCCATCTCTCTGCCTCTCCTCCTAGTCCCTAATGCCTCGCCTTTTAAGCAATGGAATGACTAATTGAAAATGCATTCCAGGGCTTTACAAGCAGCTTTTTCTTTCCTGCTGACCAGCCAAATGTTTTAAAGTTGGCAAGATGCTGTTTTAACTTGGGAACTCGAGCACTTGTTCATGGCCTGGATGTGTGAAAAAAATCTGGCTGAATTCAACAATTCTGCTGAGTAAAAAAAAAAAAAAGGTCTTACTTCTAGAACTGGCATAAGTAAATTCGAGTATTATTACGAATCTTTAAAGTTACTCCATTCTTTCTTTGTGAAACACGTAATTTGGGAGGTAAGAAATTTTAAGTCTTGGTCTAAGAAATGCGCATATCCATCCTCCAATGCTTGTACAGAACCAGAGGAGCAACAGTCACAAACAGGCATAAATCCTGCTGACAATTATCCTTTGGGAAAGAAAACTGTAACCAAAACACCCCGGAGGCAGTAATCGAAGATTCACGGCAGGTCAATGGCCAACTGGGCTGGGATTCAGCACATCTTACCACACTCAGTAACTGAGAAGTTTGCTTCATCCAGCAGCTGCAGAGATTGAAGGGTTTTGTTTCCTTGCTCATTTGTACAAAGCCTGCACTTTAACAGTTAATCATTGATCTTAAATTGCATGAATGTGTCTCATACTTATCGACTTCTCACTTTTACAGTCTGTCGAGACAAACTTTCAAGAGATGGCTTTTTTTTTAATACTGATTGTGATTTTAATGGGTTTTCAAGTACTTTCAGGTTTTGCTCACGGCAACTGCTGCAATAAAAAGCCTTATGAACAAAGATGTGTTTTGTGCCTATTCACCTAGCTGAAAATCCCTATTACAACATACTTCATTATGAGAGAAATGCTTTCCAGCCTCTATGAAGAGACAGTCATCCCCAAAGTCCCATCAGCCTAATTGTTTTTAAGGTGTTTGTAGTTTACTTTACACAGCATATGAGTCAAACATTTATGTCCTCTGCTAAATTTCTCTTTATTGGCCAGCGGGGGGGGGGGTTTTCTTCGTTCTGTGGCACTGGCAGAGAACATTTCTGTAGTCTGAGGCAGGGCTTGCCCTTCCTAACCCAAAAGAAAGAGTGAAAGAGAAGAAAAGCTCCTTGTATTTGCCAGACATGTTCAAAACCAGCTACTTGCGCACCCCAATCTGCTTCTTTTATTCCATTTGGCAGAGTCATGGGTCAAATTTGGCAGAGAAAAATAGCAGCCCTTAACTGTTCCAGCGCCACAGCGGACGGAGGAGCCAAAGCTGACGCTGTCTGTCTTTGCATTTCCATTCTTTTGGTGTTAGGTCATACAGTGAACATCAAGAGGTCCTTATGAAGCCTTATGAAAAGGTTATTGTTTGGGATGCCTTCGCAATGGAGTTCAGAAAATAAAAACGTCGGTAATGACCTTAATAAGAGCTTTGTTGTGAAGGCCATGTTTTTACATGGACCACAGCTGCATTTCTACAGTCTAAATGCTATCTCACACAGCGTTGAAGAATAAATCTAAGAGTAATTAACTTATGCTGAATGCATAGTGTAAAATGTTTAGGAAACCATTTCCAAAGAGACAAAGGAAAATTACAGGCTCCATATCCATATCTGTTTTAATAGACTCTTCAAATATTTACCTCTGGTTTTCTATCCATCACAGAAGTCCAAGAAATTGAATCATTATTGGTAAGGGACTATGTGGTGATATTCAGTTAATTCCTCTCAATGTCTTTCTTTTTGACATTGAAAACTGTTTTTTTTTTATCTGTGTCCTACTTTCCCATCTGGGAGGGACAGACACCACCCTAGCAATCTACAGAGCAGAACACTAGGAACTCAATAGAAGACACAAAAATTGGCAGCTTTGTGAAATTCCCTCCTTTCCAACATGGTTTTAAGTCTAAATCAACTGAAAAACTGGTTCGTCATTCATTGTAAAAGAACATGATCTGTTGAGACAGATGGCTTCTACAACTTGAAAAATTTAAGAGTTGCTGTAGTAAAGTAAGCAACCCCTGAAGCTTTAAAAAAAGTCACCTACACCATACTGTTAAAAATGAAAAAAAAAATAATTAAAAGCACCAAAGTTCTAGAGGGAAATAAGGGAAAAAATATCAAAAGTGAATAATTATGAAATCAAGAAAATGGTGAAATAAATCTTCCATTTCTGAGATTCATATCTATAAAACTACATTCAGACACATGATTTTGAAGGTGTTAACCTCAAATACCTACTGTATGCATGAAGCTTATATATCTTTTAAACAGAGAGAGAGAGAGAGAGAGAGACTCAAGGTCCCTCATGACAGTGTGCTTTGCTATTGACCTAAAGACGATGACATGTGAGTAGGGAAGTAGAAAATGCTTTAGATGCCAGAACAATCACATACATATTTCATATAAAGGTATGGAGGAACATCCTCTTGGCCTGTGTATGAACTGCACCAGCACAGGCTGAGTTTACCTCTCATGCTGGTTAGGATTTGAGATTTTCTGTACTCACTAGAGATAACACTGTTTCATTTTCCCTTCCTATTACAAAGGCTGGGAGAGCTGACAAAATAAGAAGGAAAATTTTCGCCATAACAGCTGGCAGGAGATTTTTATAGACATAAAAACCAATTAAGTGTCCTGATTCTGGGCGTGTAACTCCCCTGGAGACTTTGTTTAGAAGTGCTTATCTGCTTCCATAGGCACAAGCATCTACAAATCTATGTACAGGTGTGTGTGTGTGTATCTAAACAAAGCACCATGGAGTACACTGAAATAAGCTGTTGCTCTGCTGAGAAAAAACCCAACATGTTATTTCTGTGGAAATAGTACAGGAGAGAGTTTCATAACAGTATTACTTCATCAATAGAAGGCTAGAATTAAATTCAGTTCTAAAGGACAACTTATCCACAAAAAAAAGTTCACTCTGATGGTGCTAATTCAGGGAAAATTAGAGATTTTTTTTCCTTAAATATTCATTGCAATTCTTTGCCTCTATTATCTAACAAAACTTCTTTCATTTCTAAAAAAGCAGTATCATGTTTTGTTTTGTTTTGTTTTTTTTTTCTTTTTGAGGATTATTCATTTTAAAATAGAGCATTCATTCCCATGTTGGTTATTCCATTACGTCCTAATCTCTTCATAAAAGTTTAGTATTTTTCAAAGCATTAATAGCTATTGTAACCCAGATTACATCAATAATATACAACAAACCATAGTCACACACATAGTTTGTTTATGGGAGAAACTTTCTGTTAAAGTCTCATATCACACTTTTCTTTCCTGCTGACCCCATTTACACAAGCCCAAGCACATTAGTGATTTTTCTCCCAGACAAGGCCTAGGCTGTGATTCCAATAAAGACAACCACAGGTCCCCCTGTTGAAAATAAAACATTTTTATTGCTTTTTAAACCTCGGGCATAAACATTCATTGCTTCATCTGACAAAATCCAACCAATAAAGACTGCAAAAAGAGTGAGATTAATAGAACCAGCTTTCTAGAACATTGCACTGCCCACTAGACACTGGATGTCTTGAAAACTGCATATCGTAAAGTTTGGCCCATAGAGGAGCAAGGAAAATATCCTTCTTCTCCCATTTGGGTCTTCAGTTGTTACAGCTTAAACAAATTGAAGCTTCTTTGGAAGCTGCAGGATCTAATACAGGCTGAGGTCCCCAAGTCTGAATTAGATTGCTTGATTGTTCATGGGGCATCCTTGATGAAATTCCTTAATTTCACAGGTTCCTGAGGTGTCAGGCAAGAAGAGACCAGTAGATCATAGAATCATAGAATGGCTTGGGTTGGATGGGGCCTTAAAGATCACCTCATTCCAACTTCCCTGCCATGAGCAAAGAAACCTTCCACTAGACCAGGTTGCTCAGAGCCCCATCCAACCTGGCCTTGAACACTTCCAGGGATGGGGCAGCCAAAAGTACTCCAGGCAATCTGTTCCCTGGCTCACCACCCTCACAATAAAGAATTTCTTCCTAATATCAATTTAAATCTACCTTCTTGCAGCCTTATATCTTAGATTTCATTGCTCCCCCATCTGACAGAATTTTAGAGGACTGAATTACATATTGTCTTTGTTGCTCATCAGCTGGGAAGGAGTTCAGTCTCTGTCTGAGGAAAACAGGAAAGGAAGATAGTGCTGCTTTTCACAGTAGTTTCTTCTTTTCTTTTGGTTTGTATCTTGTCTGCAAATGAGAGATTCTAGATTCCTTACTCGATAGTTTGAGGGAGCTAGGCACCAACCAGGCTGTTTTTGGGTGCCTCCATTTCTCCTTTTTCTTTTAGTTCCCATTTCCTTAAGAAGAAATAAACTTCTCTTCAAAATAGGGATGCTGCATCTTAAAGTCATGTTCATTTCATGATGCCAATAGTGAGTTCAGGCTTCATGTTGGCATTATTAATGATAAAATTGGACCTAACAATTCTCCCAAAACACAATCGTCCAGCTGAGGCCTCTTTGAGATATTAATTGGTCTGTGTTCTGCTGGTCATGAATAGCCACAACCTTTCCTAGACTGTCAAGGGATGCAAAGTCCAGAACCTCAGGTTCTTTTCCATTGTAATTTCATAAGGGAAAGGATTCTTTTAAAAGAAGAACTGGTTTCCATTAGAAATTTTTTTTTTTGCAAAAATTTTGCATCTTTTCTCATATTTTCCCTTTTGTTGACAGACTGAGCAGCCCATGTGTATGTGGAGCAACCCAAATACCTTTTTTGAGCTCACATAACCTTAACCATGGCCATGGTATGGCAAATAGAACCCCTCTTGCAGTTCAGATTAACCCAATCCTCACAATTAAGATGATCCATTGCCAAGAGATGTTTCTAGCTATGTAATTTTTCTATGAATTTGGAGCAAATTTTGTTATCCTTAGATCATTTTGCTACGTTTCAAATACAGAGCTAAAATATCCAGAAAAACTCATTGTTTGCCTCTCTCTATCCTGATGTGCTATGGAAAACTTTGTCTCTAGGTAGCAATGGCCAGTGGCAAGAGTTCATATTCAAGAGGTGGTATGAAACTGTTTTAAAGGAGCATTCAGCCCAACAAGAAGTAATGCCACTTTTCATCCCCACCTTACAGGCTGCAAGTTTGTCAGTTCCCACTGAAGCAAATTCCTAATTCCCAGCTCCCATCTGGCCCCTTTTCCTCACCACCAGAGGTGAAAACCATTTTAGTGAAATCATTTGAACTGATACTTCAAACTCTTATCTGAGCAAAGTAACTGCCACAGGAAACTGTCCTGACCTGGGTGACAGGACAGCTTTTGACACTCTGAACGAAAAAAGAAAACCACTTTGAAATTAATATACTACAGATTCTTTACTTTCTGCTCCAATTGCTGTAAAACCTGGCACAAGACTGGAGATATAGGAGCTGCAACTTCATCAGGCATCGAATTTGGCAGAAAGAAGAGCTTTACCGAGATCAATGAAATGTTTTGAATAATGATTTATTCTGGAGGTCTGCTCAGAGGAGGAGAAGAGGGAAAGTTCTCTCCCCTCTGCAAGCACTGCTTGTGGATTTATTGAGAACTGTCATCTAAAGCTGAGAGACTAAATTCAATGTGTATGGACACCCTTTGAAATACTGCCAAAGGCTTCAGAAATAAGGAGATAAATTGAAGGTGAACAAAACTACAATTGAAACTATCTCCAGCAAATATAATTAAGAAAATAACCTAGTGAATGAAAAATACATTGGATTTTTGGAAATTATGTCATTTTCAATAATATGAGAAAAGAGTCCCTAAAGGCAGGAATTCCTAAATTAAAGAGTGAGATAAGAACCACTTTGAAGTAAATAGGCTATCCCAGAGCCAAAGATTGTTACTGCCTTACCAGCAACAATACCATTGTGTGGCAAAAAAACGTTCACCGTACCCTGAGCTGCAGAACTGCTGTTTGCTCCTGGTACACCTTCAGCTTCTCCTACTTGGTCTTAGTTCTAACAGCCACCTCCTCCTATGCCTCTGGCTTCTCTATTACAACCTCATATATTTCATAAATTTTCATTTACCCCAGTTATCCTTTTCTCCCCTCATTTTCTCTTGCTATATTTCTGTATATCTATAATTGCTGTCCATACTACTGGGATGGCATAAGCTTTTAGCTAAAGGTATCCTTTTTTCCTAACTGTGGAATTATGATAATATAATAAACCATGAATAAAGAACTTTCTATTTTCCAATCAGTTTCATTCAGAATTTTTCTCCTTCAGAAAATTCTCTGTTTGAAAGCACCAGTATGAATAGAACTAGCAGGGTAGTACTCAGTTTCCTATGTTGAATGCAATCATGTCATGATCATTCGTCCTTAGGCAACCACTAGTGTCCTTAGTGACAAATTCATCTTTACTCAAAATAACAAAGTCCAGGACAGACTTTGCTTTAATTGAGCACAATATAATTTATGTTTGAAACTTCTTTCCTTAAAAGCCCCAAACAAATCATCATGGAAATTTGGCTACCAGGTTCAAGGATACAGTAGCACTGTCTCAGGAACTGAAATTATTGAATCCTAGAATGACTTGAGTTGGAAGGTACCCTAGAAATCAACTGCCTTTGTGAACAGAGAAACATTTCACCAGACCAGGTTGCTCAGGATTCTATCCAACCTCGCCAGGGACACTTCCAGGGAATAGGGCTATCTCCCATCACACCTTGATTCTCCTCTCTGTGTTACTGACTGGTGCTTACAGAATAAAACGACTTATTCTGGGGTTTGATTTGTGTCTCTTGCTTGAAATAATTGATTAGGATGTGTAGGTTTTGGCCAAAACCATCACTATGTTACACCACTGATCAATATGTGGTCTCATTCCTGAGAGAATAGATACAGGGAGTGGGTTTAGTAGATCCTGTGGTCCATCAGCTTATGAGCCTCCCCCCCCTCTCCTTCCCTTCCCTTCCCTTCCCTTCCCTTCCCTTCCCTTCCCTTCCCT
>VXBA01000806.1:1667379-1834567 GCA_013399895.1 Serilophus lunatus | reverse complement strand
TTCCTTTCCTTCCCTTCCCTTCCCTTCCCTTCCCTTCCTTTTTCCCACTCTAGCATTTTTAGAGTGGTTATGGACAGACATACTCAATCTGTTTATTCAAATCAGCACTCTTTCAACAACACAACTACATCAGATTTTTCTGTATGAATTCTCAGTCCCCCTGATTTTAATTCACAGAGGGTGAAATTCTGAGTTTGGACTGCCTGGACTTTGATAATCCTACTAAATGATGTATTTTAAAGTCTTCTTGGCTGTTCCAGCTATGATTTGACTGAAGCATTAGTATTGTGCTGTATGGTTCACCAGCTGAGGGTCAGGCTGTGCTAAGCACAGCTTTCAGCCAGCCCCAAGCACAGGTACTACCAGCTGTCTAGTGGGGAATACGGGGAGACTAATCTCCAGCATGTCTCAATCAGGTTATGTCTTTCACAGACCTGTAAAACAGGCCTTTTTCCAACATATCACATGCACTGAAATATCTGCTGTACCGTGACTGTAGCCTGCCAAAGCCATCCTGATGTGTCCTGCCAGTCACTCTCCAGGTTGCCACACTACTGAGATAATAGGGAGGCAACATCTGCTCCTCTGCATCCTTCCAGGGCTCAAGGAGCAATACATAGTGATCAGATTATTAGAAAAAAAAAAAAAGAAGAAAAACAATGGTGTAGGGCACATGTTGGGATCTTTGTACAGCAGCTGAGGCCCAGGGGTCTGGGGGCTGAGCCATTTAAGCCAGACACAAACTTTCTCCACCACTTCCCCATCTTCCATGAAAGGAAAGATGGTCGGAGTCAGACCATCTGGACAGCTCAGTGGGAGCAGAGCCTGCAGAGAGGATTGGGCCTCCTGCGATGCTGAGCTGAAAACAAAGCAAAACAACTTGCTCTTCAGACCCTCCTGGAGCAGGCTGGTCAGCAGCTATCAGCTGACTTTATATCAACAAGCATTTAAAGCCATTAACCCTTATTTCCACTATCCAAAAGGAAATAAGATTAAACTAAAGAAAAAGGAAATAATATGAAGGAGATGACACTAAGGAGAAGGAGATATTATGAGGAGGAGGGCTTTGAATTAAATCCATGTTTCAGAGTCATGCCATTGAAGCCAAGAGAAATTTGCCACAGAACACACAGTATTGGTTAGTGTAGTGCTGTAAGCATTCAGAATGCTCTGCTGTTTTCACAGTATAATGCTATATTCACAAAGGGTTTAGAAGTTAAATTTGAAGTGGAAATTCATAGGAGTGGCAACTAAACAAGCAGGATAATATGTCACCAAAATGTAGATGTACAGATCTTGCCAATTCGTATGAAAATCCCAAGACAATTTCTTCATTGATCAGATTTCTATTGCTGCACAAATCTGTGCAGATTACTGAGAAGCAGTCAAAAATAACATTTGTTCCTTTATTATTAGACTACAAAATTTCCAACTTTTATAGCTTCCCCAATTATAACTTTCTATTAGCCCCATTAGTCAATCTAACTATTTTTTCCCCTTAGGATGATTTTAGCATTTTTGCAGCTTTGACTCACTCAGCAGTAAAACATGCAATGGAGAGAAACTGGCGATTGTTGTATAGAGTTATTCTATTTATTCGGGAAAGTAGAAACCTGCATCATACTAAATATAGCCTAAAAAGGGGGAAAAATAGGCTTAAAATTTCTGTTAATGTCACTAAACATGTTGCTACACCTGTTACCACAAGAAACATATTCCTTCCCAATATTTATTGCCTGTGGAGACTGTTAAGAAAAGAATTATTATAGCTGACACTAGACACTAGTAAAGATATGAACTGTTTGCTAAAATTGCACAGTACTTTATTTCTAAAAGGACGAAGGACCTTTACTTAAAGCTTAATAAATTATGGATTTTTGGACATCTAATTCCCATATTCATTTACTTCAAGTACGTGAATGCAAGTAAAGGACTGTTGGTTTCATCAAAATTGTCATATGTACTTAATAAGACCAGGTTTGTTAACTTTAGCTTTTAAAAGGCTTTTTCAGGCTTTATAAAATGCATTTGTATAATTTTGTGAAATTGCAATTGTATGTGACAACCGTCAGTGTTTTCCTCTCCTGGATTGCTGCAGAAAGTGGCTATGTCTGCAAACTAGCTTTGGAATCTCTTGAAGTTCAAAAATTAATGTTAGAAAAATTGCTATATAAATAAAGAATATTTTAGTTACCTTTGGAATGATCATTACTAAAAGGATTTTAAGGTAGTAGAAAACTTTGGAGTTTTAAAACACAGAGAATGAATGTCATAAGAATGCATTTTTCAGAGAAAACATTAGTGGTTTTTTTATATAAGTATCTAACAGGCATGCAAATTTATGATGTAGAGTGGATCCCTGCTGCTAAATATACCAAGAAATAAAAGTTCAAATGTGTGTCATGGTAGAGACGAATTTCTATTTTCTCTAATTTGGCAGATATATAGAAGATGTTGAAGAGATGTAGATAGAGCATAAAAGCCTCACTATGAATTTGGGCAATGGTGCAAACTCAAATCTTAATTAGTTCATTGATTAAGTCTGTAAAGATGATGTCCTGTTAACAAAGAAATGTGTTATCTATCCTTTGCCTACTGTAGTGCTGTAGCAATTCCAGCATATATTTATATACTTGTCTCTACAGTCCATTTGCATGAACAAGTAGCTCAGAGGATTTACATAACCCTCATCTAGTTACTTTAAAATAAATAAAATACTTTACAAAAATATCGATGCAACAGAAATAAAAATAATTTTACCTGGTCTCCATCTGTCAATTTTCATAATGGAAATGCAAAGTTGTAAAATGTGCCACCTATCCAGGCTTTGTGGAAAAAATAAAATTGTGATTAAAAGAGTTTTAAAAGTCAAGACAGGTTAACTAAGAGTTGAGCTGAGGGTTGACTAACTCCAGTGTCACAGGAATCTATATTACAGTTTACCCTAGCAGAGAAAAAGTATATCTTCTTATCAATATTGAGGTTTACAGCACTTTCTTCCAGGTTGGAGACTGAGGCTGAACAAAGATATTTCTAAGATATTTCCTTCTGCAATGGATGAGGTGACATTAATTTAAAATTTTAAGCCTTTTTTGCATTCTGAGAAATGTTTTCTTTTAGTTCTAATGTTTGGTAGCTGAAGGGGTTAAGGTGACTTGGGAAGGCCTCGATCTTGTGCTTATTTGAAAGAAGAAGAGAGAACAAACTCTCACTGACTACTTTTAGCTGAATTCTACAAACCAGACTTGCATATTTTATCAGGGAACTTGGATGCTGCAATTATCAGTGTTGCAACATTTAATATTTAATATTATTTAACATTTGCGATATATTTTTTAAGTTAGTCCAAAACCTTTGGACAGCAGGTTTGGAATGATTCTGGCGCCCATTTTTCTTCTTATTTTGTTCTTCTCACTTTTGTTTTGTTTCACTTTGAATACTTCACAGTGTTTGTATTTTGAAAGCTGGCCTATTTTCCCTCACATAGCAGATTCAGTTTGTGGTATAAATGCTAAATCAGCATGTGTCAAACTTGTTAAACCTTTTTTATGCCAGGCCTTGAAGGACCCGATAAAATAAAGCTGTAAAGATATACATTTTAATAAAACATTATTCATGCACTGTTAGTCCACAAAATATTCTCATGTACTATATAGAAATGAAAAGCCACATTTCTCTGGCCTAAAGCTAACTTTTTATGACTCCCTTGGTAATTTTTCGTTCTTTAATACTACTTTATTTATTTATTTTGCAATAAGCTTTCAGAAAAGGGGTTGCATTTTCCTCAACACTTTTGCATGCACTTTTTTCCCCCCCTGACCTTTTAAATCATCTATAGAATAATTTCATAAGGATATGGAAATCAGACAGAGTAACTGCTGGAAGCAATATGTGCTGATCAAAACCCAGAGAGAGCAGTTCTGTTGAGAAAGGAACTGTGGTTTAGACTCTGGTCTGGGAGTCCAGAGATCTGGGTTTTCTTCCTTAATCCACCTGACCTCCCAGAGTGATACCAGCTCTCTGTTTGCTCAGCGGGAATGATAATATTTACATTCTCCCTTTCTTTTGTCTGTTTAAATGATAGGTGACTTGAGAATCCTACTGTCTTTTATAGTGCGGGTACTTGGTGCAGTTATTTCAGCTGATGTTTTTAGGTACTACTGTAAGGTAAAAATACATGTTAGGGACCCAAGCATCCTGCCCTCATACGTGGCTCTACTCTCCTACAAGTCCAAGAAAAAGAGCCCTGAGGAAAAGGGGACTCCAGTGCTGCCTTTTAGGCAAAGCCAAGCCTTTGTGTGCTTAAATGTTGGGGCAGGAGGTTTAATATTTCACAGAATCATATGATGATTTGGTTTGGAAGTGACCTTAAAAATCATCGGGTTTCAGACTCCCTGCCATGGGCAGTAACACCTTCCATCAGGTTTCTCAAAGCCCCATCTAACCCTGAACAATTGGCCTTGAACAATAACAGGGATAGGAAATCCACGATGTTTTGCAATCTGCAAGCCCTATAATGCACTGGAGTGTCTCAGGTATCCAATACTGGCAGTATCCTGCAGGCTTTCCAAAGATATTCACCGAAAGACACACTATATTCAACAATGAATGTAGAGCTATCTCTTATTCAAGACATCACTTTTGTTGATCTAGTTTTCATCTATATGGACTCCTTTCACAGTTGTGATTCACATCTGTCAGCCATTCATTCAGTCTTGTCAGTGAACATGAGCACCATGACGCTCTCAAGGACATCAGCAGATTTCCAGGCTTTGTGAATGTACAGACCTACAGGACCTCCAGAGTAGGTCCCCTGGATGTCTCCTTTGGTAAATGACTTTCCTACAAAGGGCTCTCTACTGGAAGAGCAGCTACCATAGATAATTCCAGCCCCACTAGATCTAAACATATTTTACACTCTTACAGCCACGTGGAAATCAGTGCAGCTTTCATGGGTATATTCATCCTCTTGTCCCTTCTGGCTCATGGTGTGGGTCACTACTATTTTCTCTTCTAGGGACAAAGGCCCCACATGTGTCACAGTCATGAGAAACTTTCAGAGGCTCTCAGGAATGCAAATGAATCCCAGGGTCAACACAACTCTCCTTCAATTTTCCTGTGCTGTTGCTGACTGAGTGATCAGCAATCAAGGTCAACATCTGGGTTGAGAAAGAGTTTTTCAGGTACAACTAAAGAATTTCTACTGAGACAGTAACAGCTAGTTACTGTAACTGGGTTAACTATAGAACCATAGAAAACCACAAGGACTGCAGGAGATAATTACCTTTAATACAGCATGACAAAGTATAACTTTCTCTTATTATGCAAAAAATGAGGTGCATAGAGAAAGAGGCAGTACTGCTGTTGGGAATGTAGTTCATCTCCTCCACTGTAGGCACTGGTACCAGAGGGCAGCTTATTCTTTCTTTTTCTCCCTATGCCTGAGTATTTTTTCCTGTCTTGAAGGAGTCCCACTGTTCTTCCCTGCCTTCCACACCTGCTCTCTTCTTCTTTGCTGAGCTACAAAGTAAACCGATAAACATTCAAGGCACAAAAATTCACATTGTTTGGCTTCCAGTACTCAGAAACTGATGAACTGAGAAGGGAAGAGATTTTTTTCTAATTGATCCTTGAGTTCCTCCTTCACCAGATGAACTGCTGAAATATAAAAGTTAAATCTACATTCTGCCATACTTAGAAGTATTTTGGGCTGAGGATTTCAGTGGGATCCTTGCCAAAAGAGCAGACAAACAGGGAATACTGGATGGTTGTGCAAAAGTAAGTGGAAAACAGTCCTAAGGCTTGGGAGGTGGGTTTTGCTGCGCTGGCATGCTGGGAGATTAATGCAAGCCACTTGGCATCTCCTTCCTCCCCCCTTGCTGTGCCGTAGGTTCAGAAGGAACAATGACATTTTTCTCCTTTGTACTCATTTGAAAGATACTGATGAAATCTGCTACTTAAGGATTAGTTACTAATGTAGAGAGGAAATTCTTGGGGGGAAAAAAAAGGACAGTAAATATGTTTTTCAGTCCAAATGTATGCCATGTGTTTTTCAGGAAGAAAAAAAATCTCCTCTCTTAGGAAAATGACAATTCCAGAAGAAATTTTCATTTTCACATCACTTTTCTTTTTCTTATTGAAAGAACATGGATAGAAAATTTCCATCAAATTCTGGAAATAAATTAATTCTTGTTTTGCTAAATATACATTTATACTATGGTTATTCCATTCACAAGCAAAGATATTCTTAAAAGGAAATACTGGTTGGTTTACAAAATCCCTGTCAGTAAAGCTGTTATTACCTTTGCTGCTGCTCAGAGAAATCTCAACAGATCATAATCCACTGTATGTTTTAGACCTGAAGGAGCAAGGGAATTCTCATTCATTTAAAAATACTGCAGTACTGCCTCCATAAATCCACTGAATGGGACAAGATGTAGGCCCAGCTCTATGAGATAAACATAGTGTTTTATACCAAGTTTTCAAGCTTCATTCTAAATAGTCATTGATTTTGTGGGTATACATCAGATTTTTATGTTCTTCAGGATATTGTTGTCTACAATTTCATTCTTTACTTTAAAAAGAGCAGCAATTGAGTGGCAACACCCAGAATACATCCTACAACATCCATCTACTGTGGCTTAGGATCTCGCTGTAATGCAATAAAGCACTTTTATTCCATATAAAGAATGATTTATACTGAAGTTAATGTCTTAAGTGTAAGACATCTACTCTGGGGGTAATGTTATCATAGCATATATTTCTTCTCTAAGAGTTAACCTACTATCCAACTTGATTTTGCAACGAATGTTTGCATAATGTAAAACAGCCACTTTGATACTAATAGAAATAAATGGCTGAAAGAACACAAAAAATGGAGAACTTTTGCTTACTATTTAAATTCTTTCAAATAGCAGTGTTGTGTGAAATTCTAATATACTCCCTGTGCAACAGTCAGACATTAAAATGGTCCAAAGATTAGAAAACCACTTAAAATGTAATTAATACAGGAGCACAATTCTCTGTGGTTTGTAAGATAGGATGCATTTAGTGTAGCAAGTAAAACATAGCATAGGACAGTCATCCACATGTATTATATTTCTAATCCACTAAAATATGTACATAGATTTACTGTATTTGCCTTACAAACTTTGTATTTTCTGTCCTGGATTTTGAAGAATGCCATTTAATTTAATTTTACAGCTCCTTTACTGTCACTGAGATTTATTTTTAGTTAGCTTCTTCAGAAAATTCATAGTTTTAACCAGACAATAATAAACCTGGCAATTATGTATATAAGAATATATCCTAAAAAAGTTTTATCTTCTTCATGATTTTTAGGATTGTAAGTGGAAAGACACCAGAGGATGTTGTTTAATTCAACTATTTATTCAATCAACGTCAAGTTTACTTTTCTATGGACAATATCTTGGTTTTGGTGCCTAAATCTTCATACTGATATCTGGTTAAAGGTTTAAAACAGGAAAGATGCTCCTGCTCTTATCAGCCAGCTACATCTAGAGCAAATCTGTGCATCGATGCTTTGAAATGATGGTTTGTTTCCTTAGGGAATCTCAACTTCTGAAGTCATTATTATGTTTCTGTCTGCTTCATTAAAGTTCTGTCATGAGACAGTGTTGTTTTGCTCATTTCAGAGGAACTTGATTTTTAAGGATTTCAAAAGCACTTCTGAAAGTTTGACAGTTGCCTGAAGTTACTTTGCATAAACACCGAGTTGTTCCCACGGTTTATACACCAAAAAGTTCAGGTCAAGGCAAAAAATCTTTTGTGAGATGTCTATAGCTATCTGGAGCAGACTACATAACCCTTGTACCTCCTCAGTCCTATACATTGGCCTTAACATTTTCCGTATCTTTATATCCTTTTATCGAGTTTCTGAGTCCATTCAGGAAGAGAAGAATCAAAATACTGAAAATGTAGTTAGTACAGTTCTAACTCTTGGCCAAGAGTACTGTTATGAGTCCAAGAAATTCACTATGCCACTAAATTTAAGAAATCACACTGCAGGCTCCCATAATATCAATAAATATGAAAGCCTCTGTAAACTTTATTGAAATTGAGTCTTCAGACATTGGAAGTATTTATTCAGGCCAAATAATCTTTCTAAAGAGAGTGCCTGGCCAGCCTGATGAACAATATGAAGTAGATAATTGCAAAATTTAGTCTGAGAACACACTCAGAAACCTAATTCATTTTCATTGGACACCATGGTAATTTAAAAGGATAATATTTAAAACAACTGAGTAGTCAGCAAAGAGGATGACAATTATTGGTGGAAAACCCCTTAGAAAATAGATGATGGTTGGGAAACCACAAATAGATAAACAATATTTAGAACTGCATTTTGGGAAATACTATTCCAGTGTTACCAGTGTGGTAACAAAGTGATGGGGTGTTAGTAAGGAGTACAATTAAAAGGAAGTAGACACAGTTACTCAAGTCCTCTACATGGCAGAGAAAGTCCTATATGGGGAAGCAGAGATGGCTGTGGCACTCAGACCAGTGTAATGGCTTCAGTGATCAGCGGGAAGGATCAATCCAATGGAGAGATGAAGTGTTGTGCTCATAACTCTGCTCTGCTTCTGCTGCCCAAGGCTTTAAAACCCCTGAGGAGCCTGGTCAGACTTCCCTGCTGAACGTACTGTGAGCAAGAGCTTGGATGGATGAGGTCACTTACTACCCTGAATTAACACATGAGTCAATGGTCTTAGGCTTGATCATCACTGCTTGACACAAGATTGGGACACATATGTAAGAACTGAAAGTTTATTTAGAGTTGCACCTGGAAAAGCAACAGGAGAGAAGGAGTAAGGTAGATCAAAAGGGGCCTCTTTTCTTCTTTCTAACAATTTATGCGCTTCCAGACCTTAATTATAATATGTTAAATCCGACACTCATTCTGTGTGAGCTCTGTGTAATGGGTGAACAATACTTTCCATTAAGGTGTCGGGTCAATGATATGGATAATTAGCCAGCACTGTGGTTCAATACATTAATTTTCTCTGAAGCAGTAGTAAAACACATGTTGACTCTTGGTAACCTCAGTGTAGATGTTGCAACCTTGTAATGGATGTGGATGCAATAACCTGCTTGAGTTTATCTGCTTGAGATGAGGTGTTTTCTTAAGTGATGATGATGAATGCTGCTCTTCTCAGAAGTCAGAGAGTGTCATTAAACTAGCTAATATTTTGCTGCCCTCCCTTGCAGAGCAAGCATTGCTAAAGGGCAGCAGTGCTGACAAATCCTTATAGGCTTGAGCAGGGAATAAAGCAGAGAGAAAACAGGATGAAAAAAGTAGATAAAGGGCCTAAGGTGAATTCAAGCCTAATACACAATATGTTGAATTTTGTTTGCTTGCTTTTTTCCCTTTCTCAGTAAAAGTAGTTCAATAGTTATGGCTTTTTTTTTTCAGCAGCAGAACCCTCCTCAACTCTCTTCACACTCCTCAGTCACTAACAGAGTTCATTGTCTATCAATAAAAGCATTTCAGATCTCTCTAGACCTGGGACACCAGGCAAAGTTATTAGTTCTTCTCAAGCTTATTCCAAGGTGCCAGAGTTCAAAATGAAAATGTACAGATTGCTGATAGCCATGCCAGAGCCAGAGAACTGCACAGATCTATCCCTGCATCAGTCTCTGCAACTATATAAACACAAACCAGCACATCCAAGGGTATCAAATTGAAAATAAACGCCTGTGCAAAGCATTTTTGTCTGTGACAAGCCTTTAGAAATGAGAGGGCAAACTCTGCTGATGTAATTAGCACAGTGCTGTTAAACTCCATGGACCTGTACCAGTTTAGAGACACATGAGATTTGACCCCATTACTTTATTTAGTGATACTTACAGTAATTTCAGATTGTCAAATCTGCAATGCTGTATTCCAACAAGTAACACCTTTAAACTCTGCTAATAACTTTTCCTCCTCTAGAAGTTGTGCAAGCAATTGTCTTGTGATCAAACTTAAACCTTGAAAGTAGATGATTTTTCAGTTATGTGTGTAGCAGTTTATATCCCATAAGAACATCAAACGAGTTTAGAGACTCTGAGGCACAATTATCCACTTTGTGAAGATGGCTGCAGGTGAGGGGAATACAAAAATTATTTTATTGATATACGAGATAAAGATATTTAGATAGGAAATATGAACAGTGAGGTTTCTCTTCTTAACACTCTAGGCAGGTGGGAAAATTGTTTTTTTCATCTTATAAATTCAGCAAAACCCAGCAGTATTGTGTTACATTTTGCAAATTTAGGAGAACGGATTTGTTCTTTGATGACTTGGAAGAAACATCTGCTATGTTTTTGGCTTCTCCTCATGGTAAAGGCTCCAGGTGACACCTTGGCTGATTCAAAAGACACTGTAGACTTATATCTGATGCTGCATAGACTCATATGTAGACTCATATCCTGGGCTAAATAAAAAGAAGTGTGACCAGCAAACTGAGGGAGGGAATTCTCCCCCTCTGCTGTGGTCTCATGAGACACCATCTAGAGTGCTGTGTACAGCTCTTGGGCCCCCCAACATAGGAGGGATGTGGACTTGTTGGAATGAGACCAAAGAAGGCCAGAAAGATGATCAAAGGGATGGAGAACCTCTCCTATGAAGCTGGATTGAGACAGTTGGGATTGTTCAGTCTTGAAAAGAAAAGTCTCCAGGTAGACTTCACTGTGACCTGTGAATACTTCAAGAGAGACCGATTTTGTATGTGAACAGAAGGGAAATGTAGATTAGATGTTAGGAAGAAATTCTTTCCTATGAGGGTGGTGAGACTCTGGCACAGGTTGCCCAGAGAGGTTGTGGCTGCACCACCCCTGGAAATGTTCAAGGCCCATTTGAGTGGGGCTCTGAGCAACGTGGTCTAGTGGAAGGTGTCCCTGCCCATGACAGGGGGTTTGGAATGAAATGGTCTCTAAGGTTCCTTCCAACCCAAGCCATTATGTGATCCTATAACTCTATGCATTTCCCTAAGAAGAGGAATATGCTGCCAATAGGTAAAACTTGCCTATAGAAATATGCTTCAAAAGAGAGTTGCTAATTTCAAGGAAACATATTGGAACAAATTTCATGTCTGCAAGGGAAGAAGGGCCCACTGTAGACACTGATGGCTAATAATGGTGCACATTTACTAAGGGGAAGAAAACCCTTTAGCAGAATACAAACGTCTGTTATGCAGACAGAAGCAGAAGACAGCTGATGCAGTCTTACGGAGTTTTAAACATATCACCTATTTGTGAGTGCTGCTGCATTGTTTTTCTAATGAAACAGTCCTGTGTTCAAGCCAGACTTCTCTAAATGGGAGGTAAATTAAAAAAAATCCAGTTAGGTATATTCTAGGATTTCATTTCCCTCATGGCTTTGATTGGTTCAAATGATGTTGCGTGTTCCTGTGATCTTGAATTATAAGATGAAATATACTCCAATTTGTTATTATTTTTGTAAGCTTTTTAATATTTCCCACTCATCTGCAGCCAATCTGGTCATTCAGGTCTTCTGGAATGACTCGGTGATTTAATGCTCAGAACTCAGATGAGTTTTGAGATAGGTCTGTTTTATTCAGCGTGCTGGGAGGGAAGGTTATAGAATTTTAATTTTTTTTTCTCCGCTTTACAGGATTAATTTATCTTAAATACTTATTCTACAGTGGGTGTAACCTCAGTAATAAGGAAACAATACAAACTTGGGCTTTTGTATTTCTGTCAAAACATGACCTAAATTCATATAATAATACGGGTTAAGACCCAATGAAAGTCCTTTGACTTTACCTAAAAGCATTGTAAGTGTTAGTGTGAACTCCTTTCTTTCATGCTCAGTTTCACCACTGGGGATGGCTAAAGAAGCCCCTCCTGTGTCTTATACACAGTCACCTAGATCATGGAACCATAAAATATCCTGAGTTGAAAGGGACCATCAGTATCACTGAATCCAAATCCTGGCCCTGTGCAGGACACCCCAAGAATCACATCATGTGCTTGAGAACATTGTCCAAAAGTTTTTGTCCAAATGAATAAGTATTTCAAGCCATATTTGCTATGTTTTTTTGCCATTCAGTGCCATCAAAATTTCCTCTGAGTAAACTTTAACTGGAGTAAACAGTTGTGTCTTATGCCAATGTCCCGTTTATCCACTGTGCACATCATTAGCAAATGCATTTAGTTCATGACTATGAACGGTGAACCATTGTTTCTCCATTGTGTTAATGTTTTGAAGAAATAAAGAAAAAAAAATGTGTGGAAGGAACACCAAGGGTTCATTCTTTCACTCCAGGCAGGATTAACTCTCTCTGAACTATTCCTAACATATGTTTGCCTAAGCTGCTCTTAAGGTCATTGGTAGAGGAAATTCAGAATCTTCTCAGGCAATTTATTACTGTACTTAATCGTTCCTACCATTAAAAAGTTCTTCAAGTGTCTCACATAAATATCACTGTGCAATTTAGAGCACATTATTTCTTGTTGAATAGAAAGTGGGTACCTGTAAAAATTCAATCTTTTCCCCTTTTCAGACATCTTTTATGTATTTGAAGACTACTAATCTTGTCTCTGTTTGGTCTTTTCTCTTGAGAAAGCAATCTCAACTCTTTGATTTCTAATAGGTCAAGTTTCTATACCCCTAATCACTCCACTTTTCCTTTACCTGATGCAAATATTTCTTGAAATGCAAACTGCAGAGGGAACACTACGCTTCAGCTGTGGCCTCATTCATGCCAAATAGAGCAGAAAGATTCTGTCATGTATCTTAGAGAGATTATTTCTGCTTGTACATCCAGTAATAGTATTTGGCTTTTCTGCAAAAGTGTCACTTTGCTGATAGTATTAATTTCAGAGATCCTCTCTTATCTTTTTCTCCATCACTGCTCTTTTTCTGCAGAGCTGCTGATTAGCTAGTTGTTTTCTGAAGTCATCCTAGATGTTTCAGACTGTGCGTACAAATTGTTGAGCTCATTTAGAATTCTCACCCTCCAAAGTGGCTAGACCTATTTTCAGTTACTTCTCATCTTCTGTGCTAATAAATACTCTTAATTTTCTTCCATGTGCCTTGAGCATAATTTCCCAGCTATTTGCCTGCCCATCTTACAGTTTAATCCAGGCAACATTTTCTTTCTTACTATGATTGTGTCAGGTGAAACATTGTCAAAAACCTCACTGAAGACACACAACATCCACAACTTCTGTGCTGTCTACCAACCTGTTACCCTGTCAAAGGGGGAAATGAAGTTGTTTTGATGAGATTTGTTTCTAACTGTATTGGGCCTGGCTGAGATGGAGTTAATTTTCCCCACAGCCCTCACAGAGCTGTGCTGTACACTGGTAACTAGAAAGGTGCTGATATCACACCAGTGTTTTGGAACTTCTGGGCAGTGCTGGGACAGCAGCAATGCTGTCTCTTCAATATTCTCTCCCCACCAGAAATCAGAGGATGGGCAATACCCTGGAAGGGGACACTTACTCAAACAGGTCAAAGGCATATTCCATATGACATCTTCTAAATAAAATCAATTTTAGCAATAAAAGATAAGACAAAAGAAGGGAGAAACCACTATGCATACAGAAGCCCTGCATCTCAAGAAGTGGCTGGGCATCGCCTTCTGATGGGGAGTGGAGAATAAGTATTTTGTTTTTCCTTTGCTTCCATGCACAGCCTTTGTTTTTTTCATTATTAAACTGCCTTTATCTGGACCCACGTGGGTTTTTGTCCATCTCATTCCCTCTTCCCTCCTGCATCCTGGTGAGGAGGAGAGTGATAGGGCAGTTTAGTGGGCACCTGCATCCAGCCAAGGTCAACTCACCACACTGACAAATCCATGTTGGCTGTCACTCATCTTTTTGTTATCTTCTAGGAGCTTACAAATTGTTTGCTTGGTTATTTGCTCCAGGATTTTTCTAGGAATTGAAGCTAAGCTGACAAAGTCTTTTTTTTTTTTTTAAAAGACAGGCTCAATAATTGCTGTTTTCCAGTATTCTGGACACTTCCTCCCATAAGCTTTCCAAGCTAACCACTGACAGCTTTGAGATTGTCCTGACAGTTTTTTCTCTGATAGTGCTCACCTTGGGTTGGATTTCTTGAGGCTCAGTGACCATGAAGGTATATAACAAATATAAGCACTTATCTGACTTAGTCTCATTTTTTCTCATTTCTCCATGCTTTTAATTGCTTTAGACAATTAATCACATCAATTTCTTCAGTGAAAGCAGAAGCAAAAGATGCAGTAGACACTGTGTGGCTTGTTTGAGTGTTTCTAGCCATAGATTTCCCACTCCATTTGGTAGCAGAAAAAGTCAGTTTTTATTCTACTTGAATTCCCTGAATTTCTAACAGTTTACTCTTATACTGGATTTTGTCTTTGACCTGGATATTTCTGATTTAGCCCATGATTACTTTATGTTGTTTTTTTTTAATAACCTCCCATGAGGTCTCTGACAAAAGCTTTTGAAAAAACCAAATGTGCTATCTCAGTTGTGTTTTTAGTAATCTGGTATGAAGATGTTAAAAACACTCATCTGCTACATTTAAATAAAGAGTTAAGGCATTTCAGGGACTGATATATTTCCATCTGATATCAAAAGGCATTTCTGATCACACGGATCTTCAAACATTTATTTATATTTACTTTTAATAAGCACCATAAAACCTGTTTCAACAAGAAGCAATTTAATTGCATCATCGCATTTGATCAGATGAGCATCCTGTTCATAATAAAGCCTTCCCTATAAATAAACACAGAAAATACAAATTAAACTTCCCCTTTAAAATGCATCTAACTTAACGTCTCAATTCTTTCTTTACAAATTGCAAACTGAATTTTTCTCTGGAATAATGTGATGCTGAGATGTTGCTGTGCATATTTACATACTTATACAAATCCTGCTAATACATCGTCTAAATCGGATGTGCCCCCATTTCAGCCATCAGTGTTACTACACTGATGCAAACCACTTGTATTCCAGGAAAGCTGATGAGACAGCTGAAAACTGGAAGAAAACATAAATGAAACAGAATTTCATTTTGCTTATAAAATGGACATTTTTTATTCAGTCCAAGTTTTCCATGAACATGTCAGTCCAAATTTCAAAATTTTAAGTTACTGACATTTCTATCCCCACAGGACCAAATAATTTTTAGCATTCTGGTGCACTAAGCACTTATCAATTGCAAGAGTTAGTATTAAAACATTTTTGCATTTCCTGCACTCTAAATTGCACAGATTGTGTAGGAAAGCCCAAGCAACACAAATCTACAGTTTCCAATAGTTGTTAAGGATCTTGAGTGAATGCAGGAGTGGGGCACTAAACTAATCAGTGCTATTGGACATTAGTGAGTAGAAACCAGTATACTAGTGCCTAAACTGTGCAGTGATCCATGTCTTCTAATTCTGGGAGATAGTTATGTTAAATCGATTTGAAAATAAGTGGATAGAATCATTATGCTTACATTTATAGCTAAGCTGATGGAAATCAGATGGATTTTAGTTTTGCAATACACCTCATAAATTGATGCCGAAAATCCCAATAGAGACTTCACTGCCTGCTTTCTGTCCACCCAATAAACTGTGATTATTGGATCCTGATGACATTTGTTCTGAGCTATATTAAAATGAATTGACATACACCTACAGGAATAAAGACGTGCTGGAAGAACTGGAATATGGAGGAAGCTGTAGAGCTTATCACCATTGACATACGAGGTCCAAGGAACAATTTTCATGGAGCTATGGAAAACTGCTGAAAAGCAAGGTTCCTCAAAATGTAAACTCAGACCCATGTCAGTATTGCCTAGGATTGCTTCTGGAAAACACATTCCTTTTACAACAATCATTTTCAGAAGAGAATAAACCACTGAAAATGTTCAGAAGAAAAGCAACAAAATGGAACACGGTAAGTCACAAAGATGTGCCCTTTTGGAGTGTGCTTGGAAGCTCAGACCAAGAGACTCCTCACCGAGGAGCAGAGAAAGTTCTCTGTAGAAGCACAGGGAATACATTACTACAAACTGCTAGGTAATGAATTAATAGCTCTATCAGGTTGTTCTAACTAAATTCCTTGTCATAGAAAAGACCACAAGGTAAAAATAATAAAGACAAAAAGTGTAAATAATAAGAGACGAGTATATAAGTTTTCCTTAACAGTCAGTGGTAAATTTTTACTGCTTCTAATTCAGGACTATGCAATACTCAACATTCAACTCTTACAATTGAAGAAATAATGATTTAATAAATTAAAGGCATGAGGGTCCAGATCCATAGAAGTATTAAGAAGCCTTAAGTCCCTGAAATAACAAATATCCTGTTATCATCAGAGTAACCTAGGAATTCAGTGCCCTTGGGAAAAGGAGTGTCTTTAATGGGATTTTTTCTCTCGAGAAATATTTTTTTCCAAATAATTCTTTTAATCTTTTCCTCAATACATATGGCCAGAAAGTAAGAACTTATTGAATTTTAGAACTTCTAATTTAAGCTTCAATTTATTTTAATATAAAAAATAATAAAAAATAAAGGCCTTTCAAGCAAAGTTTTTCTGTTTCCTCTATGTGGTCAACATTCAAGGACTGTGATTGTCAGAGCAGAAATCTGTCTATATCTAATGGTAGAGATTTCCTTTAATAGAAGTGGCTATTAAAATTTTTCACCCTGCTCCTATATCCATCTCCTCCCTCTGAAACCTGTACTACCCAGGGATGATTGAGCAGATGTGCCTTTGTCCAAATTCCTGCATCTGCTTGGGTTTGCACCTGGAAACTCTTGAGTGCATGCAAAGAGCAGACTCTTGGCCCAGACATCTTCCTCCTTCTCCATATCCCCAGAATCTGTTGATATTCCTTTGGTACCATTCATGTTGAAATTAATGGGATTCTGTAATTTTGATTCCTGTGACATCTACAGTGCTAGGGTCACATCATAGATGTCAATTCATTAGTCTGGCAAGACAATTAGTTTACAGCTCCACAGCGGTTGAATGACAACAGGGCTTTCCAGCTGTTTATATTGAGGAGCCCCTGAAGTAGGGTGCATATGAGAAACTGCACTGGAATGAATCAACTGTTTTCAAATTTACCTGAAATGCTGAACTAATATGTTCTCTAATCCAATAAAAATATGTATTTTCAAAAAAAAGAACATGGAGAAACTCTTGTTAGTTTAGCCACATGCATCAGACAGCATCTACCTCATTAGCAGTTTGGTATAACAGACGTAAAGTCAGTGGAACAGAACATGTTTACAGGGTAAATATCTCCCACTTTGAAAGTAAATATCTTGGCTTTGGCTCAGCATTTATTTAGCAGTGGGAAACTGCTGTCCTGTGACAGAGTTCCATTTCATTGACATTGTCTCCTAATGATGTTATAAGTGGGGACAAGTTAACCTCAGAAGGTTCAGAGGTTCAATTTTCATTAGGATAAGCATCTAGAAACTTTGAAAATCTATGGATTATTCCAACTCTAGTTGTTCTTTCTGCTTTCTAATAAATGCTCGTGTCTCTTGGTCTCCTAAAAATCTCTCTCAGGTAATTCTCTCTGTCCCTGTTTCCCAACAGAATATGTTGCTGGTGTGGCTGTGTGAGGTCCTGAGCAGGTTTCGTCTGCTGGGGGCACTACATTTCTCTGAGTTTTTCGGTGCAATAAATAAGATCACAAAAGTACTTTCTCTAAATAACCTTCAATCCGAGGCCACAGCAAGGCCATTTCCTGCAGCACACATGGCTGGTGATATACACAGATGGCCTAGGGTTGGTGCCTTAGATTCATTTAACATAAACACGCTCTTTATGTTCCCTTTGTAACCACTAGAAAGAGTCAGTTAATGCTGGAACGAACTTGAATTTACCTGACCTTGATGGAGTTTGTCTAGAAAGGTTTTGTCCTGGTTCTTAAGTTTTCTTTTCAGTGATGTTCATCTATTCTTTGTGTTCTCTAAGAGTTGTTTCCTGTCTTATGAGCCTTTCTAAGCAGAACCACCTTTTTTGTTTGCTTCTTTGTTTTGTTACAGTCGCGGAAGATGACAGCCTTGAAATTACCTCCTAGTCTGATACTTTAGATAGTGGAGTTCTCCTTCCTCTAGGTAATCCCTTAACCTGTATTCTCTCCCCCATCACAATAGCCTTGTAGAGTGTATATTCTTTTGTTTTGGAGCAAATTTCAGACATTGTTTCACAGTTGCTCTTTCCCCTCTGTTATTTCAAACCTTATTCTTTCAAACCGTCCATTTCAAGCCTACATCCTCACAAACATTTTTCTCACTATTATTTTTGTCACAAATTGGAAGTAATTATGTTTAAACAAGAATGGTAGATTAGAGTGTCTAAGTTCTTAAGGTCCTCTATTGTTTTTTCCCGTGGCCAGGTTTTGGTAGCAGCAGGAGGGGCTGAGGGGAGGCTTCTTCAAGAAGCTGCTGGAAGTTTCTCCTGTGTCCAGAAGAGCCAATGCCAGCCAGCTCCAGGCTGGGCCCACTGATGACCAAGGCCAGGCCAATCAGCAGTTGAAGGAACGCCTCTGTGATAACATATTTAAGAAGGAAGGGAAAAAAATAAAAGTGTTTTTTAGATGAAGATGGCCGCCAGAGAAGAGCAGAGTGAGAACAAGTGAACAACAATGCAGACACCAAGGTCATTGCAGAAGGAGGGGGAGAAGATGCTCCTGGAGCCAGACCTGAGATCCAGCTGCAGTCCATGGGGAAGCCCATGGTGAAGCAGCTGTCCCCCTGCAGCCCATGGAGGACCAGAGGGGTGCAGAGATCCACCTGTAGCCTCTGGAGGAGCCCACTGGCATATTCGAGCTGGGTCCTGGCAGGGATCTGTAGCCCATGGGGAGAGGAGCCCACGCTGGAGCAGGATTCTCCTAGTAGGACTTGTGGCCTGTGGAGGACCCACGCTGGAGCAACCTGTGCCTGGAAGGACTGCACCCTGTGGAATGTGACCCAAGTGGCTGCAATGTCTGAAGAGCTGCTGTCTATGGGATGGACTCTCACTGGAGCTGTTCATGAGAGGGATTATCTCCTGTGAGAGAGACTCACACTGGAGTAGTTTGTGAAGAACTGTCTCCCATGGGAGAGACCCTACGGGAATGCAGTTGGAAGGACTCCTCTCGCTAAGCAGCGGCTGGAAACAACAGCTTACCGTAACCTCCCCACTCCCTGTCTCCCTGGATCACTGAGGGAAAGGAGGTTGAACGTGCTGGAGGAGGGGGTGGGGGGAAAAAGGTGTCTCTTACTGTTTCACTCTTTAGCTCTGATCTTGTTAGTAATAAATTTGACTATTATCCCCACATGGAGTCTGATTTCCCTGTGATGGTGATTAGCAGGGAATCTTTTATTGTCCTTATCTCAACTTGCAAAGCCTTTCGTTATATTCTCTCTCCTCTATTGCTGGGCGAGGAGGGAGTGAGAGAGTGGCTGTGTGGGCCCCTGGCATCCAGCCTGGATTAAACCACTACCCATCCCATCTGTTGAAATCTAAAAATTGCTCAGTACTTCTCATCCTGAGTAGGAAACGTCTCAAAGAGTCTCAAACTGGCTACTCCAGCCAGGGGGAAACTAAAAATCCAAGAGTCTCTTGGGAAAATTAGTCTATACAACTGTTCATTTATTTCTTCTGAAAGTTTCTCTCTCATACAGACGTTTCACTCACAGGGATGCATGCATTAATCAAAATAAACAGCTTGTGGATGGGCCACACCAACATAATAGATCTACTTAACTCCAATTAAACCAAGCAGTGGGCACTGTAACCTCTCTCTGCCCGTGCTGCAGCATTGCATACAAATTATGTGAGGCAGGTTTTCCTCTGACTATTCAGTACAATCTTTGGTGTTGGGCACTTAACACCAGTTCAGAGACCAGGATCCTTGGGCTTTACAGTTTGATAGGGAAAATAATAAAGAAAAAAAAGTGGTTAAACTTAATATAGAGATCCTTAAATAAGATTATGTACCTTGAAAGACAAAGATGTGTTCAAAGACAAGAAGTGCTGCCTTCTAATCTTTGTGATGCACACTTATAAATTTATAGAAATATTGCCAAGTCCTGTGATTTAATGTAAGTCATGTGAAGACAGAAAAAAACTTCATCTTTTATTAAAACTATGAATTTCAGGTCCATAAGACCTTGAAGAAAAGCACGTAAATGTGACTCAAATGTGTGCTATAAACTCAAAAAACAGTGAAAAAGTGAATCTTATACTTTGTCTTTAAGTCTTATGATCAATAAAATGTAGCAAAAAGCATAATGTTATGTCAGTATATAATATACATTCGTAATGTAATGTATGTCCATAAAAATGAGATATTATTGGTCTGGTGGATGATTTGAGCTTTGTCAAACACTGTGACCATGCCACAGACTGATAACATCCTATTATTTTTATTTACACTGTTATTTTTTTCTATCACCTCACTTCCACCTCTTGTGTCTACTGTGAAATGTTGTCTCCTTCAGCAATAAAGATTCATATACCTGTGGTTATTTTGTCATTTATATGCAGTTCTATCATTGCTTGTTTTAATCTCTGTTTTAGGGGGAGTTCTGTTTACTACATGGCAATGATTTTTGAATTAAGCTCCGCAAAAAGTGTTACTACATCAACTATATCTTTGAATATTTGAATATATTTGTTTGCTTAAACATTAGCTTAGTCAGACAGCTCTGAGGATTTGTTTTTAAGTACAATGTTTGCAATTGACAAATGACTTTTCTCTTGGTGGATTCTAATTGCTTGTAACCCAGTGGGAAAACGCTATTCTATATATTGATATTTTTTGTTTAACTAAGAAAGCAGTATTTTAAAAAACAAGACAAGAATTAGTACTTCATAAACCAGTGCTCAATCTGCAAACCCAGTTGGAAGTAATGAAACTATAAATTTAAAATGATGTTTGTAAGAAATGGACTCAGAATTGTTTGATGTGGTATAACTTCTAACTGTAATACTTCAGATCCTGCGTTGTCCATGTAATGAAATTCATAGTTGTAATGCCCTGAACAACATATTGAGATCATAATGAAAACAATAAGAGCAATAACAATATGGGAAATACTGTTTTCAATATGAAAAGAATACAAAGAATCTTTTGTCTGCACGTTTATGTTTGTCCCTTTAGTCCTGTCTTACTCTCCAAATGAGCTTTTATAATTTGAGTATGGTGATTGTGAAGAGTATCAAAAGATTACCAATGCATAGGACACTAGAAATTATAGTGTAAAAATAAGGTGATAAAGTGCTTGCAACGGTATGCAGCTCTTCACTAAGAAAGGTTTGCTGTTCCTCATGTTGATACTGCCTTTACAGTGGTTAGCATAACAATAGTCACTTTGATTTTTCAACACACACAGAGTGTTTTGTATAAGTACACACTGATTTCAATAATACTTGAAAATTCAGATGTTAATCCAGGGCGTGCAACAAAAACAGTACAAATGTCCAACTAGTAACTAATTAGATAAGACTTTTTGCTCTTGGCTCTGTTAAAATGTACATATGTGTTCCACCCACAAATTTCAGAAACACAGAAAATAGAGAAAGTTCCAAACAAAAATTTGCATCAAATAACACGACAGAACACTTTCAGATGTTATGAGAAAACATGCTGGAGAAAACAAACTCTGTTGTCTCTGCCTCAAAAACCAACAGCTTGATTTTCCTGTAAACACTAATCACATACATATTAGGTTACTATATTGGAAGCAGAGACTGCTGGAATAGTTTATCTTGGTTACACATTTCCTTACTTAAATAGGAACCATTCTTTTTAGGCTAACTAGAGTCAGAAATGTCAGATTCTTTTTAAGAGTTTTTATAGGGTAGTGGGAAGGTATGAAAAAAGCACTGAAATCTCACAGTCACTAGCAAATCTTGTGAGCTATATCACACAGACCAACTCTATTCTTAATCCCTCTATGTTCTATAAAAAGAGGGGCAAATATTTAGTTTTTCCTTAGGTTTTTATAGGAACTGCGGAAAACATGTCTGAGATTCCTACAGGTATGCAAAGAAAAGATGTCTAATTTCTGGAGGTTTAAGTGCCAGCTTGGAGTTTTTAACAGAGATATGGCACCTTTTAGAGACCCTGAGTCTAAACAGGAATAAAAAGGGATTCAGTGACTCTGGGACTTGTAGCAACTGAGGCTGAACAGCATCCTGGTATATCAGGCAGCACATATGACAACTTCACCAATTCTAGCCTAACGATGGATGAAGAGACAGGCAAGTGACAATGCCATGCTCTTTCACTCTGTCACAGGGACTACAAAGCAACTGTCATGCACAGACAAACCTTCTGACTAATGCTCCCATTGTCTATTTGCATTTCAGTTCCACACAAGTCAAATTGGTTTTACTGCATGAAAGTTACTCTGGTTGTCTGTTCTACTGGGGAATACCTTCCCAAAACAGCAGCTGTTTCAGATATGAGATGATTAAATCTTCGAAGACTTAAAGTGGAAATGTCCATTGAAGGAGCAAACAGTAAAAAATCACTTCTGTCTAAATTTATCATGACTGATTTTCACTTTCAATTACTTTATTTACCCAGTTTACATTTAATTCAAATGCTTTACCACACGTTTTGAGGCACCAATAAAATCCATGAGACTGAAGGTGTTAGAGAGCAACATTTAGAAGAAATGCAGTAATAAGACCAGGGAGAATGGCTTCAAACTGAAAGAGAATAGATTTAGATTAGATATTAGGAAGGAGTTCTTCATTATGAAGGTGGCAAAGCACAGGAACAGGTTGCTCAGAGATGTGGTGGATGCCCTGTCCCTGGGAGCATTTACGTCTAGGCTGGGTGGAGCTCTGGGTATCCTGGATTAGTGGAAAGTGTCCCTGTTCGTGGCAGAGGAGTTGGAATCAGATGTTTTCAAGAAATGATTTCCACGATTTCCAGCCCAAACCATTCTATGATGATTCTATGATGATGATGACATTAGAGAATGTATTAAATTCTTCCCTCTTAGCGCCAAGATAAAAGCAAAGGCAAAATGCTATTAGTTTCACCACAACACTTGCACTCTACAGGAGGTGCATACAACCTTATGTTCTCCTTAAAATGCTGTTTCCTTCTCTATCTGAACCATATTTAGTGAGAGACAAGGCTCATCCTGCATCACTGTAATACAAATCATAATCAGCTCTGGTTTCTCGAGCAGAATATTTTGCATCTGAAGGTGAGTCATTACTGCATTATGTTCATATCCAAAAGTGCTGTCCATGATGAGAAATCTCTTATGCCAGACACAAACATTAAAATAGAGCCCTTTCATTGAAGTTTACAACTGATGTTGGTAAGACAGACCAGACGTAGGAGAAAAATATGTAAATTCAATATTGCATGAATCCCACTTTGTGCTGACAGTAGATTTTTGGATGGAGATAGTCTTCTTCAATCCAATAAGGGCATCCTTTTTTCCGGATCTTAGTGTGGTTTGAGAGAAACTTTAACATTACCTTAGATAACTAAATTACACAGAAGGAAGACATGTTGCACTTGCAGTGACAAGTAGACTCTTAATGCAAACGTATTTGTACCTGAAAACGCCCTGTCCAATGTTAAGGCAGTTCAGACTTCTTGAATTCCACAGTTGTATTTTTCAAATGCTTTTCCCTACATTTCAATGCAGGTCTATTCAAAGTCTGCAGTATCAAACCAGTGTAACTTAACATATCATAAAAGAGATGTATAGCTTACATTTTTCTTCCAGAACCAATAGACATATTTTAATGTAAAGCCGCCTCCACTAAATACCTTAATAAACTTATGGAAATTAGAGTTGCTAAATCTCCCAGCCTGTCTATAAAATCTCACTGACAGATGCATTATCTTAAACCCAGCAACAGTTGCTTTAAGATTTTTTTTTTCTATTTCCAATTCAACTTTCAGAAATTAAAGCTTCTACCCTTTGACGGTTCAATTAAAGGTCTTTAAAGGTGGCTTCTAAAGAAGACTTCCAGTATGACCTGAATGAAGGTGCTGGGATTTAGAGTGTGCAATTGATAGGATTAGTACTGCTCTCTATCTAGCCATGTTAAGACAATTAAAGCAGGAAATAGTAAAAATAGAGTAAGGCAGAAGATCTAGGGAATAACCTCTCAGGCTTAGCTATGCAATGTCTAACAGTTTCTCTGCTATATGCTTTTATATCCACATCTTTTCTAAAAAAAAAAAAGGCCAGACATAATCAACAGGCAGTTAAGTCATTTGTATCCTAAGCTGTAACACATCATAGTGAGAGTGCAAATAGCACACTTAGGGTACAAAAAGTGTCTGCAGGTAATGGGTGAGCACAATTAAATGAGAGTCTTGCTGACTAGAGGGTGAGATCTGTTTGAGTCCCAAGAGTTTCCTCAGGGAGCTGGTGGGAGCTCTGTAGCTTTGGTCATTTAAATCAGATTGAACATTTTATCAGAGAATATACTTCAGGGAGCCATCAGTGATATTTAAGACATCATTTACAATACATCTAATACATTGGGATATTGTAAAGCCAATATAAAGTAATGTGTGAGAGGAGCTAAGAAAAAGCCACCTGGAAATAAGATTATACAGGACCTGGTTCAGCAAAGCACTGGAAAATCATGTTCCCCTCTTCTTCCTTCCAATAAATTTACCAGGCTGTTCTATAACTATAAGGCTATTTTAGCCTTTAGAGATGTGCCTGCACATTCTTGTACTGTCCCAGACCTCACCAGTGAAGAAATGAAGGACCCTGGTACAGCAGTAACAAGGCTTGTATGTACTCTGTCCAAAATATAAATTCACATATTGAATAGGAAGGCTGGTCATGGGATAACATAGAAAGTTAGAAAAGTAATAATTTATTGTGTGTTTTTCTCCTCGTTGCGGTAAAAATGTATGTTGAAATGTGTTCATTTCCTTACCCCTCTGGGGGGGCTCTGGTGTCTCTTTGGGATGAAAATGGATCCAAATTTTGGAAGTAACCAAATCCGTCCAAGCCCTGCAATGTGTGGACAGAACACATTCAGAGCCTACATGGTTTTTTCGACATGAAAGCTGAATGTCAGCTGCAAAGTTTCATTTTTCCCATACGAATAGTCCTCTCAGAGTACAAGAGAAGTTCCGAAGCCTGGGAAGCACGTTATGTAGGTAAATATGTTTACAGTTTAATTTGGTTTAAAAATAACCCAACTGGGGACATTTAGTGCACAAAACTTCACACATTAAGAATAGTCCTACTGGAGTCAACAGCACAACTCTCAGTGTTTTGTGTCTTTGGTAGCTTCTGCAGGAATGGGACTGATAATAGGACCTTTTGTTTCCTTGGAGATCACATGCTTTGGAAGTGCTGAAGCAGTATCACAATCTTCTGTCTGTAATACCTTAATTGTTTCCATGGAAAAAACTTAATATATTGAGATATCACATGAAGGATGAAGATTTTTAGATAAGCAGGAAATAACAGTGAGTTAATAAGTCCTACCTTTCTAGTTTATAGGACTAAGGCTGAAGGAAAGAGAAATGGACTAAGAAGCTATTATCAGATTTTGCATATTTTATGTTTGAAACCCTTTTAATTTCAGATTTCAAAATAGTGCAGCATTTATAAATATAATCAGCAGGCTATGCAGAGGATACACTTTTCAGAGGAAGAAATAAAAATGCATGTAAAATAAGTTCCTTTGAGAAACATTTCATTATTACTCTGAAGGAAAATTAATATTATTAATGTCAGATGAGAGGAAGTTAAGAATTTCTTAGTTTTCCTTAGGCACAGTCATATTACTAAATACCATAGAGAAATCTCCAGTGAACCCCTGCGTGAAGAAAGCTTATTTTGGCTTTCCAGATTCACATCTCTGACAGAAGTTCGGTGACTCAGAGAATCTAATCAATCAGTCTAAGTTTTCTCATGGTTCCCTTAGTTGTAGGTTATGGGAATCATCGCAGAGTTTAAGTGCTTCAAATTCATGAGAATTCAGACTCAGCTATGGCTACAAACTTAACAGCTGCCCAAGGACTGTCTGCAAATTCCAAGTCCCTTCCCTCAAAAGGCAACAGATGTAATCGGAGCCCAGTGTGAAAAGTGTGACTTGTTCACCACCGCCTTTTGTCTGCAGTGTTTGGAGTCAAAGCCATGAACAAGGAAGATGTCCCATGGAGTTCAGCTGTCTGGATTCCTGCCAACAATTTACATTTGCTTATATTGTTTATGGGAGGAAGGGCCGATATAACCTGTTATGCAAAATGCATAGTATAAAGGGAGCTTGTCAGAAAATAATTTCTGTTGCCTTGAGGGGGAAAAATAATAGCAATTATTATCTATGAAGTATTAACAAATAGTTTTGAAAGGTTTCTATATTTTCCATGTTATGGTTGCAAAACTGAAAATGTATTGTCTGTTTTTCTTTCCCCCAGCCCAAACCTGAGAATTTTACCTAATAGGGACATTCTGTTTCACAGAAAAGAGCTTTGCATCAAAAGAGAATTTCAAAAAATATTTAACTGCTCTAATTAAACTCCACCAGGAATTATTCCAAATGTCTTATAGCTGCAGAAAATTACATGAATGAACACTTGGATGATGTAGTCCTTCACAAACACCCTCATACGCCCTCAGTGAAATAAGAGGAAGTTTTTATTCTGTCACTTGTGCCTATGTATGGCTATAAAACTAATTCTATGACAGCGAAAAAATGCCATGGAAGTTCAATCAGAAATTGGTGTTAGTTGCTGGATTTCTTTGGCCAGATGTTAAAAACATTTTGACTCCAACTAGAGGTCAAATTGGTCTCCAGCATCCAGCAGCCAGTAACTAGAGGTGAAAAAGGAAGAATATACATCACAACAGCACCCAGACTCCAATGTTTAGTGTTTCAGTGAGCAAGATGTGATGTGTTGATATTTTATAAATTTTGAAAAGTATATTTTGTTTCTAAGTGCTTTCAAGGCATGATAACAGATGTAGAATCATGGAATGACTGAGGTTGGAAGGGACCTTTGGAGATGACCTTGTCCTACCCCCTTGCCCAAGCAGGGCCACTTAGAGGTGGTTGCTCCCACTCTCTATGTGCTTCCTTTTTGTGTTTGAGTTTGGCTTGGGACATCTTGTTCACCTATGCAGGCATCCTGGCATTTTTGTCTGTCATTCGATGGAATGGAACTTCCTTTAACTTGAAGGAGGTGATCCTTCAATATCAACTAGATTTCTTGAGCCCTCCTTCCCCTCAGGGTATGATCTCATGCAACTCCTTTGAGCAGATTTCTGATGGTGCCAAAGTCTGTTCTCACTAAGTCCATGATTGTGAGCTGGTTTTTCCCCATCTGCTCTCTGGTTTCTGAACTCCAGCCAAAGCTGCCTTTGGCCTTCGGATGCCTAACAAAGCCCTCATTTCTGGTACTTACAGGGTTCAGCCGAAGTCATCTCCTTGGAGAAGGAAGTTATCATCAGTGTAATCCAGGAACCTCGCAAATTGCTTATGCTTGTTGTGTTGCTCTTCCAGCAGGTAACTTCTCAGCTTACAGTTTATCTAAACTAGAAAGTTTAGAGAAACTTTCTCTAAAACTTTAGAGAAATCAGTCAGTTTTGAGAGTATCAGACTGTCAGTTTTAAGGGTATTTCCCTGCTAGGCATAATCTTTCTGTAGGAGAACAGAGAGAGTGGAACCCTTGCAGATTTTTTTTGCCTGTTTGTTGAAAGTAGTACACTGACAATAGAACTAACACAAATTAGCAGGTACAAAAAGTAGTCTAAGCTGGGTAACACAGGAGGGATGCTATTTTTGATCAGTTCAGTAGACAAGGTAATTTTGCTCTCACCCAGAACTGTAGATAATTTTCTATTTGTGCAGATAGATGGAGCAATTGGAAAGTTCAATATGGATATCCAAAACTTTCTCTGTTTTAAGACCTCTTACAGGCCAAATGAATATCCTTCTAATCATGTCCAGAGAAGAGCAAAAGCAATTAAATATAACTCCAGCATTATTCTGGGAATAGTTATGCCAAACTGACAAATAGTCCCACTAGAAGTGAGCAGGGGATATTAGGACCCCTAGGCAAACCCAGGTTTCACACGAGCATAATTCAAAATCAGAAAATTTGGCATGTCTACTGCAGTTCTTTAGTGGTACAAAAAACTAATTAGGGAGGGAAAGAAATACTAATGATTTTCAGAAAGTAAGTATTTCTCAGCAGTCCTGATTTCCAGCCCGTTGGACTTGCATGTGGAAAACAAGACATTCAGTCAAGCACTGTTATGTAAGTGCAGCTCTTTGAGAGCACTCCATATACAGTATAAATTCTGCAGGCAGAGTGTTTTAAGCACTTGGAAACTGCAGAAGATGGATATGAACTCTTTCTAAATCTATATACCTTTGAAAACAAGAATAAAAAGAACTATCAGTGTAAGTAACGTTAAGAGGTGAGAGGCAAAGTTTATAGGAGAGGTAATATCTTTTATTAGAATAACTGATAGTGTTGGAAAAAAATAATCTTTCTAGAACAAAAGCCCCTTAAACCTTGTCTGTTTCTTTTCACTTCTATTAGTTTGTTTCAGAAAAGACATTACTTCTTCCTACAATTCCCATCTCTCTTTTGTGCTTAGACAATCACTTAAAAGAAGGTATTTCACTTCACTTAAGTGATTTTTAATAATCAAAGCTGTTTTTTCCTTGCCCAGTGTAAGAATTTACACTTAGAGAAGACAGTTGGGGAGGGCTGTCATTTGAATAGGGCTGAGATCTGCCAATTAAAGGGCAATGGGGAAATAAGAAGAGTTAAAATGAATTTTAAAGACCTCATTTTTTTCAGGACTGGTTTTTCTGCCTCCAGACAAAAAGTGATTTTCACATATCATCACACATCTTTGGAATTACTTTAGGATTGTGGAGTCATTGAATTGTTAAGGTTAGAAAAGACCTCTAAAGATCATGAAGTCCAACCCTTGATGGAATGCTGCCAAGCCCACCACTAAAACACATTCCCAGGTGCTATACCTACATGGTCTTCAGGGATGGTGACTCCAAAACTTCCCTGGCCAGCCTGTTCTAGGGCTTTAAAATCCTTTCAGTGAAGAAATTTTTCCTAAGATCCAATCTAAAACTCCACTGGTGCAGCTTCAGAAAATTACTTCTTGTACTACTAAAATCGCTCATTACTTGGAAGAAGAGCCCCACCCTCCACACGGCTCCACCCTCCTTTCAGAAAGTTGTAGAGAGTGACAAGGTTCCCCCTGAGCCTTCTTTCCTCTTGGCTAAGACCCGCACCTCCCTCAGCTGCTCCTCACCAGACTTTTGCCTCAAACCTTTCCCCAGCTTTGTGGCCCATCTTTGGACATGCTCCAGCACCTCAATGTCCTTCTTTTAATGAGGGGCTCAGAACTGACCCCAGGATTTGAGGTGCAGTGCTGAGGACAGGCTGCTGATCACTGCCCTGGTCCTGCTGGCCACGCTGTTTTTGATACAATCCAGGTACAAGAAAGCACTGCTCCTCATTAGAGAAGGCTAAAGAAACTAACCCGGAGTATCTTTCCCCTAGTAAAATTCCAAACATTTTGTAGAGATTAATTAATTGAATTCTGATGCCTGTCACAGGTTTACAAGTGTTTTGCAAGTGACACCATGGTAACAGAAGTGCTGAAGCCCATATTTCAAAGAATGTTACACAAGAGCAACAGGGTACACAAGAGCATATTCTCTTATATGGCTGGATTCATTTTCCTAAGTTCTAAAGGAATAAAAAATCAAGCTTCTCTTAAGAAATAGGAAACTTTTCATACTAGCATTTTTCATGCATTTATTTTCTTTAACTTTCTAACCGACTGTAAAGTTTCCTAAAGTGGAATTTCAGTATCGAGACAGGTTGAAAAGCTACCAATTGATGGTCGCTGTGGTTGGCACATATTTCATTTGCCTTCTCGTATTTATCTAGCAGATGCCCACATCTGAGCTATCACCGTAGACTCTCTCTAGAGTTAATGGCAAGGAACAGGTATTTTTAGACTGTGGATAAAATGAATCTAGTTTAAAGATTTATTTTCAGAAGACCTAAACTGTGCCCAAAAAGCATATTTTTCTTTGTATTTTATAAGGGTGGCAAAGAGTGGAGGTGAATAGCTGAGATGCTTTCTATACACTGTAGATGCCTACACTGATCAAATGAAACCCATCTTCTACTGCCAAACTACATCAGCCCATCAAGGAATGATTTCTTCTTTACAGCTCAATCCCTTTTCATCTGCTCTGTCTGTGCTATTCGAATGTTTTATGCACACTATGTCATCCCTCTGAAAACCTCATGAATGTTATCTTTTATTTATGCCTTCAGAATTGCTGCTGATTATATTATGGCAATGTCTTGAAGGCTTAAACAAGATCAGGGCCATCTCTGCTAGTCGCTATCCAAGTAGAGTGGCTGCATCAAAGGCAGGCATCCAGTATTTCTAAGCTCAATATACATCCCCATTTCACACTGTGGCATGATCCAAATGTGTGAAAAGCCTTCCCTACATCTGCTACCCTGGTTTCTGTAGAAAGGAGAGTTTGGGGCATAGCATGGCCCAGCCAGGACCTCAAGAGATGTGATTGCAGATAATAACCTTGGTCTGCCACAACACAGTTGTGCACAGCAGATCAAATATGGCTGGGAATGAAACTCTGTCCAAGAGAGAAAATGAGCTAAAAGATTGGATTATATCACTCTGCTGCTTATGAACAGGAGAAGACAAGGCATAGACAGATTGATCACCCCACAAATTTGTTTGAAGGGACTAAAACAGAAGTCATCTTTTAACCTGAAAGACATTCTCTTTAATCACACATAGATTTTACTGTTTAAACACCTTGCCCACAACGACAGAGCAGCTGTGAGGCAGAGCTATAACCCAGGAATTATGACACAGACTTTTGGTTGAGACTTGAGTTGTAAAATCTGCAAACCTGTGGGAAAAGGATCTAAAACATATAGAAGCATTCAATTCCTGCATTTGTGGCAAGTTGGAACAGAAAAAAATACTTCAGTAAGTTTTTCAAAAAATAATGGAAAATACCTATTTGAAACCCTGTGCTGATACATTAAAATGTGAAGTTCAGAACTGTAGCATGATGTATAGTGCACAGACATGAATGACTCTTGATATTTGATTGTTTTATTACTTCCATCTGAGCTAACCTTCATTACTTGGATTCTACAAATTTAAGGACTTGCCAGTATGCTTGCCAGTTAAATAAAGGGCACAGCTAAGGTCTCCTAACATCTGGTCCAAATACTTAATCATCTTGTTGCATGAAGGCTGGTATTTTTATCTCATACCCTGATTGGGTCTGCATAATTTTTTTCACAAATTGGTATTTAAACCTCAAAACCTTTAGCTAACTACATCTGTCATTGATATTTTATTGTTTAATTTCTTTTTATAGAGCCAAATTACATCTCTCCCACATACAGCTTGCACTTTACATGTCTAATTTGTCGACATGTTCTATAATGATAATTTCATTGATTTAGAAAGTGACATTATGAGCAACATATGTTCAGTTTAGCAGTAAACCTTGTTAAAGCAATAATGTCCCATTCTTCCCCCCCACTTTCCCCAAATTCAAATATAACCCACATTGGAGGCAGCTGAGTCATTTAACAGCTTTGATTCTTGTAAATATAGAAACCTGCTAGCTGTTTAGCTTTACACTTTGGCTGCATATATTTCCTACTTTTGGTTGCTAAGAAAGGACAGTGCAGAGATTAATTGTGCTACAGTACTTTGTCTAAAAGCACAATATGTGTTCGTTTCCCTTGGAAAAGATACTTGGAAGACAAAATTGCTCTGTTGGAAAAGAAAAAAAGAAAAAATAAAACAAGACGTGCACATAAAAAGGATATAATTGAGGAACATCAATTCATAGACGATAATAAGATGTCCTATTACTTTCTCCCAATTATCCTTAATATAATCATCAAGAAACAGACCTATTTTCATATTACTTGTGAAACAGCTGAGTAATAAAAAGGAATTATAGACTCTAGAGCTAGTTGAATGCTTTGCCATCTGTATTGGTGTAGGGTCTTTCCCCAAAGTGTTTAAAAACTGGCTATACTTTGATCTGTTAAAACAGAGCTTAGTGATTTCAGGATTAATCTGAAACTTCACACTAGAATCTCAGCTCAGTTTTTGTGAAGACGTTTTACAAATACTTTACAAATAACTACAAATCTCACTGAAGCCTACCATACAATTAGCTAAAGAGAGATATGTCTTCTGAAGAACGTAAAGAAAGGGAATAATAATAATACAAAGGAAGTTAAATCTTGTTTCAATTTTGAAAAGGGAATCCACGTTGAAAACAGCTAGAGACAACAATTCTTGCATTGTAGTGGTCTGAGAAGGGGTCTGAGTCAGGACACTCATCAGCAGAGATATTATCTCCATGTTGTGAACACTCTTGACCTCAGCAGATCACTTTTAGCCTCAGGTCAAGCATCAGGAATGGATAATAAGAGCATTTTTCCTCTCTTGATTGTCCCATTCTCTGTCACAGTTACGAGAAAGTCACAACATAAAATTTGTCTATTCATTTTCTATACACAAATTCCCGTTGCGAGATTTTGTAAGGATCAGTTTTGGAATATACTTTAGGGGTGAAAATCCCTTTATATATTTATGAAAGCTTTTGCTATGTGACTGTATTTTTCACTCTAAGGGGGCTGTTATTAAGTGAAGCAGGCATGACTATGCTTCATTCACCACCTGGAGTAACTTCATAAGTTCTCTTCTAAGATTTTCAAATCTTTTCACATCACATTTGAATGGACTAATAACACATATACAGAGGGGAATATTTCTCTAGATATGGTTTTTGAAACTTTATTCTTGCAACTGGGTTTTCAAATACATGAGATCATTGCACCTTGATGTTTCTTTTTTCCTTTTTCATTCACTATATTTCTGTTTTTCAGCATGGTTTTTTTTTTCTTAATTAAATAGAAGGTTTCTGAAGAAATGTGTTTTTTGTTTTTTGTTTTTTTCCTCTAGAGGAAAGAGTGCCAGCTCATGTACATACAATACCTATTTCTATGAAGAGAAATCTACAACTTCTAGAATAAATCACACATTTCTTTTCAGACTTCTTCTGAAAAGGGTTTCATCAGTCTGGAATGAAGATAATAAAACATTTCTCCACAGTGAAAAGAAGTGACTTTCATTATTTTAGTATTAGGGGAGAAAAAGTGGTTTTAATTTATAGTAGCTAAAGCCAAGCAAAAATCCCAAAGGAGTCAAAGAAGGCAGTGATTTTCACACTAACAGGCTGTTATCTTCCATGGAGATAGATGAACAATCTTTCTTTTCATAAATTCATCTCAAATTAGTTGCCACATGTTAGCACGTTTGGGTAAAGCATCCTTCTTTTTGCTGAGTAAAAATGAGGCCTTTGAGAGCAGAACTTTTTTCTCTCAGTTTACTTAATTCAGGACAGAAGAATAAAATTACTTATTTGAAAGAGAAAACTGCTTCTATCTCTCTTCATTCCTATATATTTTAAATATTAGTCTCAAATAAGCAGGGTTGAGTCTTGCCCTGAGGCAAGGTATTCTTCAGTGTTAGCAACGTGTTTACATCCAAAATGCTCGCAACTTTTTGGATGCATTTCTCTTATTTTGCGTTGACATTTTTTTCCGACCCTACCATGCAAAACTTTGAAGTCACTTTGGCTTCTTTATATTAGCATTTATATTCTCCCATTATCGCAGAAGCAATACTTCTTTATTATTAAAGTGCTAAAATACAACTCTTTACCTTGTTAAAAACCGATTGTTTAATTATTCAGATGTATCTGAAGAGCCAAATTTCAACATGAGGAAGAGGAATACTGACTTGTCGTATAATGGATATAACAAAGTAATGACACTGTGAATTCATAGAATCATAGGATAACTTGAGTTGGAAGGGACCCACAAGGATCATCTGTCCAGCTGCGCAGGACGGCCCCAAGAATCCCACCAAGTGTGTGAGTGTGTTGTCCAAACATTTCTTGAGCTCTGTCAGATTTGATGCTGTGATCACTGCCCTGGGGAGATGTTCCAGTGCCTGAACATTTTTTGGGTGAAGAACCTTTTTCTAATATCCAACCTAAATCTCCCCTGACACAACTTCAGCCCATTCCCTCTGGCCACCACAGAGAAGAGGTCAGTGCCTGCCCTTCCTCTTCCCCTCATGAGGAAGTTGTAACTGCAATGAGGTCTTCCCCTTCAGACCCTTCACCATCATCGTGGGCCCCTTTATATCCTTCTCATATTGATTTAATGGACAGCAATATTGATGCAGAAAACCAACCTCATGCACTGGGGAAATGTCCTCAATTTTTTATTTTGAATTCTACAGAGTACTGTTTAAGAATGATTTGGGATTTGTGGGCATTATCCTGCAGGACTCTCTTTAACCAGAGTTCTGCAAGTCTCCTACATAATCTCACATGCTGGCTCGTATTGCTTGTTTAAGACAAATAAAAAGGCCTTTCTTCTTGTTTCATCTAGAAGAGCAACAAAACTGTGAAAGCATGTTATTTTGAGAGCATGAAAGCATGTAATTTTTTGAAGGCATTGTGTCAAGGACTGTAATCCATCTGGGGTTCACAAAACTCTGCTGTAAAATCCCAGGTTTGTATAGCAGACCAAACATTGCAGTGGGAGACAGATTAACATTAAAGCCTTTCACTCTGATCCAACGGATTAAAACCTTGGCTTGATAATGAACAGGATCTTCACCTGAATCTTGTCAATGAGTTCTGTGCAAAATAAGTTGAATGTACTCAATACGAGTTTTAGCAGACAGTTTTCTACATTTTAAAAATATCACAATCTAAAGAGAAAAGCAAATGGATTTAGAGTCTGAGTTGTTTTTCATGCAAAGATGCGATCTGTTACTTCAGGCTTGAAGAAAACAGTTTGAGAAAGCAGTGCAGTATCCAGCTTTAGAAGTGTGGGGCACTTTGTGAATTATCAGTAACCTTTTGCAGCCATGAGGATCTGGAGACATAAATGAGTCAAGGCACGTGGAGAGAGGCAATCTTTGATTTGGTCAGCTGAAGTATTTTTGCTCAGCTTTGGCTTTAACAACTCTCCAGAGTAATCTTACAATTTTAAACATACTGAATCTTCTCATAGATTTATATTTTGCTAGGCATAAGGGCAGCTATATACATTAATGTTGCTGAAGCTCCTGACCTTACAGTCCATTTTTTGATTGAGTGTGTTACTATGCATTCAACTTTGTCCAGAATATTATGGTCACCTTCAGGAGATAATGCACTGCCTCTTCAAGTGTTAGATTTCAAATTCATAAACCCCAATGTCAGCCAGTGGGACCCCTGTTTAAACTCTTTAATGGTATATAAGAAAAATATTTAACAGGCTTACTGTTTATTTGCTCATCTGTCTAAACAAGATCTTGTCATTATCCTTTGAAGAGTATGGCTCCAACTATCCATCACAGATCTTCAAAGTACTCATATGATGGAGTGCTAGAGGGGGCTCTTGGGAGCCCCAGCTTAAGAAATCCTCCTCCATCTCAAGAGTAGGTGTGATTTTTTCTGTCTCTGATGGAGTCCACCCCCTCTTTGTCTACAGCTAACTCTTTGCCAGAGAAGACTTATCCTTGGGGTTTTGAAAAATACTTCTGAAGAGCAAATTGTTTTTGCCTTTGGAATAGCCACACCATAAAGAAGGATTTTGCTTCCTACCTTGTTTTCAAAGAGCATAAGTGAATTAAGCAACATGTTTTACTGACAAGCAAAATAGTCATACTTGAAGTGCATGGATTTATTGTGTTGGCAAGTGGTGTAATTGTATGATAGGTCTATCTCAGTTATGAGGTATTCTGTGCATGCCTGTGAGTGTTTCTGCGTAGACCTTTAAAAATATTGGCAGGGCACTTGTCATAAATCTGCACCACCTCGTGCTGTTCAAAATTTTTCTGTGATAGAGCTATAATTCTAGTACAAAGATTCTTCCACTTCCAAGAACTTTGCCAATTTTTATACGTTGTATGATGAAAATACTAAAGGCGAATAGCTGTATTGATGACTTAGATCCAAAGGTCTTGCAGCATCTAAGTTACGCTATCAGCAAAATTTGTATCACTTGGAATGTTTTAAAGAGACAGCATCCATGAAACATTTCAGACAAAGCATATTTTTATTAAAAAAGTCATTAAATTTATATAGAAATTTTCACTGAGGTTTAGCCAAGTTCATGTGTAATGGTTAGCTGCAACCACATATTCTGAATGCTTCTAACTGAAAATCTGCAATCAGATCACCTTGAACTTTGATTTTCCAAGCCATTTCAGATTAATTCATTTGACACCAGATCTTATTTAGATAAAAGACTACTAAGAAAAAATGAAGTAATTGGAGAAAGTTATAGATGTTTGAGTATTTGCTATTACTTTTACCCCTTATTCACTCATAGTTGGTGTGAAGAAGTACAGTAAGAGATGAGGATGTCTGACTGAGTCCTTTTGTCAACAACTGGCTTTACCATTTGCATGTGATTTTTTTCCATGGGTCTTTTAAAGCTACAAATGGAGTTTCAACACACAGCTGATATTTCAGAGGAAAAATAATTGTGAGATACCTGTTTAGTTTCAAAATTTTGGCACAAAAATATTAATCAATGCCTGCAAGTAACAGGTACAAGATATATTTACACACATATATATATATATATATATTTAAAAAGTATTTTTAAATTTATATATACATATCTATTTTTGTTTCTAAACAGTTACTGACTATTTCATGGTTGGATACAGACTACTTTCAACTTTCTACCCTGGAGCTGTGGCTTTGTGCATTAAAGTGCCATGTTCTCTGCAATTCCAGCTTTGTGGAAACACAGCTCTGCAACAGGGACATCTTGATTTTCCCAGCTAAGGAAGAAAAAGTGATGAAAAAATCTGCTGCATCTCATGGGATGGAAACTTTGTCAGTAGATGAATCACAGTGAAAGGAACTGCAGAAATCAACACTCACATGAAAGAAAGTTGGCTGTGTCAACATCTGGACACACCACACCACTTTCAGTCATTGCCAATGTGCAGAGCAGAGCAAGATGCTTAAAGAGTGTGAACAGAAACCTCAGTATATATTCACACCTACAGCCTGCAGAGGAAATCATCCTGGTATTTTTGACTTTTCAGCTGCACTATTCCTCAGGGAAGTATGATCAGAATGTCCCCATCCCTGCATTGCAAAGTAAGGACACTGCACATGGACTGCATATGGATTGCCCAAATGCCTTCACTGCATATGTGTGGCCATACATATGGGTTCCCCTCAATAGAAATGCAAAGCCACCCCCATGGACATTAGTAATGCATGTAGCCTTCAATTCCCATGAAGAGGATCTTGTTGTACAGAATGCTTCTCACAGAATCATAGAGTCATAGAACAATGTGGGTTGGAAGGGACCTTAGAGATCATCCTATTCCAATCCCCTGCCCCATGGGCTGGAACACCTTCCACTAGGCTGGGTTGCTCAAAGTCCCATCCAATCTGTCCTTGAACACTTCCAGGGATGGGGCATCCACAGCTTCTCTGAGAAACCTGTGGCAATGACTCACCTCACTCACAGTAAAGAACTTATTTTTAATATCTCATTTACGTCTACCTTCTTTCCATTAAAGCCGTTATGTACCCTTCTCCTGAGCTGGGTATGACTTTCCTGACCCATCTAGCTGCTTCCTAGGCATGTGAATCCACATGGAAGAGCTGAAGAAGACATGAGGACATGGTGATGCCCTGCCTTCAGCAGCTTTTGCTTAAATGTTACCCAGTGCTTTTTCATCTTGTTTTCCTCCTGTTTACTGTCCATTGGAACACAAAGTGAATTTGTTTTCTACAGATAAGGTGCTCATTTCTTAAATTAATTAAATTCCTTAATTTTAGAGTAAATCGAAATGATGTTTTGAATATCAGGATGGATTTATACTTGTAGGAGATGCTAAGGAAACCTAGTGCTACTTCTATAGTACTGAAATCCCTGTAGACATCCGGTCCTCCTGCTCAAAATATGGATGTACTTATATTCCTCATACATATTGTATATATCTGCAGCTAGCTAAGTCCTTGGACGTATCTCGAATTAAATAGCCATTTTGCATTGTTCTTCATGTACATCATACTTCTTATTTGGTCTGCAAACTAAACTCTCAAATCACTGTGAATCCCCTGCTTACCAGGATATCGAAGTTTTCTACATATTCCAGTGAAATATGCTGCAAAATATTTCACCATCATGAAGCACATGATAAATGATATATTTACCTACATATCCATAAGATAGAAAGAGGCCATGGCATAAATTTTATCTATGTGTGCTGTACAACCCATAATGAAAGTTGGTTATGGGCCTGCTGAAAAGGGACAAAGGCTTAAAAGTGATATTCTAGACCAATTTATTCATAAGTTGTAGACACTCTTTCATCAAAACTAGTCAGATGCATTCTTACATCTTCATAAATCTATCAGTTCTTCCTCTAATAATTCTGCTGATTTTATGAAGAGCTTCCCAGCATTGCCCTGGTATCGTGCAGCCAAGGAGAGAAAGGACTCCTCTCCAGTGCAGTGTTTGCACAGCACACTTGCTGCAATCCAGGTTTGTTTATACATTCCATGTGAAGTTTAGCACGCAAACAGTCTGAAATACGGTGGCAAGACTATATGCAGATCACCCAGAATCCAGCAAATACTCAGACATGTGGAAGCTTTGAAGATTCACTTTGATCAGCACTTTAATACTAATGCTCATAAAAGAAATACTTCCAGCATCTGGATTAAGTAACTTCATGCATTAAAGGAGGGAGTGGTTACAGTGTTTGCAGATTATGCTCTATGAAGCTAATATAGATATTTATGGAGTATTTATGGATTTTATTTTCATAGATGGTAGATATTATTGAATTATGACTTGGCAGACACAGCCTGATTTTGGCATTTTTATTTTCTGTACCGCAATTTACATTTGCAGAGTGCCTAAGGTCTGAGACTGAGACCTTAATAAGTCAGGGAAAAATCAATGTGAAATGAACGGAAGCCATAAAAAGTAATGTAAGAACAAGATAGATCATTAATGATATAAAATCCTGTCTAAGTAGCAAAGGATAACTTCAAAGCCCTGCAGAAATGTATTTTTAAAGGCAATGTTTTGTATGTTTGGCTACAGTTTTTGGAAGTGATGTGCTTTTTAATAAATTTCCAGACAATAATTTGGTTATGCATCACTCTCCTGTCTCTCCAGCATTGATAAAGAAAGATTGGCTTTTTTTTCCCTCAAATTTAGTGGAGTCCTAACAGCCAGAATGGGACAGCAGCATGCCCAGTTGCAAAACATTCCAGGAATGTATTTTCAGAAGTGTGAAAATTCATCAGTGCACCTTCTGAATATCTTAGGACAAGAACAAATAAATACAAAATATTTAATCACTGTTAAGATGTAAGGCAAAGAGTGATTATTTCAAAAAGTGATTATTAATATTATATTTGTGCATACATTTCTATATACATCTTGCATATATGTTCCAAGCTATGAATTGCCATGAGTGCAATGTTGTTTAGGGTGTTATTTGCCATTTATATGTGGATGTTGAAGGCTGCAAATGAGGACGGTCCATCTCTTCCTCCATCTCCAACCCAACTGTTTTGTTCCTACTGCTGACCTGGTGGGCAAGGTCAGTGGATGAATTTTAAAAAACTATGACCTTGAAAATAGAGTTTTACATTGAATTCCCTCTCCATACAAGCTTTAGTCAATGAAGAGAGATGGGATTTAGTATCAACAAGGCAAGAGAAAATGATCTCAAGCTGCACAAGGGAAAGTTCAGGCTGGATATCAGGAAAAATTTCTTCACTGGAAGGGTTGTCTGTTATTAGCATGGGCTGCCCAGGGAAGTGGTGGAGTCTCCAGCCAGCACCAACCAGTCACCATTTCTTGGAAAGTGTTCAAGAAATGACTCAACGTGGCACTCAGTGCTCTGATCTAGTTGACATGGTGGTGTTGGTCAAATTTTGGACTCGATGACCTTGAAGGTCTTGTCCAAACTTAATGTATCTATGATTCTATAATTCTATGAATGCAAAAGGAATGATTCCTTTTGGTGACAGCTCCAGCTTAATTATTATACCAAGTCACATCGAAAGTTAGCAGTGGGCAAGTACCTTAACTATGTCTTAGCTCTCTAACACAGCAGTTGTAGCTAAGAAATACAGAAATACAGTCATAGACGCAGCTTCCAGTGATATGCATCAATGTAGGAGTAACACAATTTCTGCTACTGTTAATTTAAAAATATGAGCCAAAATAGTTTTCAATTTTGTTTCTGCTGTTTGATTCATAATCATTGTACTCTGTTAAAAAAATGAAACCGGTCCTCTCCTCTCCTGTAGCTCAGCTGCATAAACAAAACTTAAGGCAAAGAAATTTGTCTCATCATTTTAGCTGTTAAAATATTTGGTGTTTCTTTAGGGGTTATTGCCACGGCTTTCTCTGTAGTCAGTGGAGAGAGATAAACAACTTCAGAAGAAAATAATTCCGTCTGTATCAGACGTGTGTCCTAGCAAGGGATCAGCTGTCCCTGCAGAAAGCTTAGATTGCTCATTTACTTCCCATAGTAAATTCTAGATGATTGAAGTTACAGTAAACAAATCCGTGCTGAGTGACGGTACAGGGGAGTTAATGAAGGCGTGCAAGCACAAAGTTCTGACAAATGTTCAAAGAAATACTGAAAGATTAAAGAGGCAGGTTTAAAAAATACATTAATCCTTCAGTTACGGAAGTCTTAGGTGTTATGTGTAGCAAAAGCTGGGAGAAATTTAAGAAATGTTTCATTGACTTTATGGTGCATTTTAACAAGCTGATATCATCTGCAGATCATAAATGTTGGCAATGTTCCATAAAACCATTTTCAGGTCTGTTTATTTCATTTTGATAAACATTTTTTTTTAGAAACTATAAAATAAATTAGAAAATAGAAATAGAATAGGAATATTAACATAGAAAATAAAAAAATAGATTTGAAACGTCTGCTATATTGAGTAAGAAAGTTCAACCAAATGGTTACTAAGGCAAAGGGAGTAATACTGGAAATAGGATACTTGAATTCAGATCAAGCTTCTTATAAACTTCATGTTTTCTATATCTTTACTTTCTGACAGATAGAAGCAACACTATCTTTTGAGAGCTGATGCAGAACAAGAATTCTATTATGCACTATATTTAGGCAAAGAAGCATAATTATTTGGAGTACTTTTAGAGCGCCAATAGCATAGACGTTATCTCACCTAGAATTTATTTTTTTTAAAGCCAGTTTATAATCTCTACTAGCAAGGAATACTCATTTTGAGAATCACTAGACAGTCCAATGAAAATAAAACTGGTTTTCTAGCAGTTGATGATGCCTGTAAAAGAAACCATCATGATATAAAACATAGATTTTGAGCAAGTTTCATCAGTTTCAATGAAATAAGGGAATTATCATACAAAGCAATGACTGAGGCTAAGAAAATGCTGTTCCTTATTTGGGAAGCAAATGTTCTGCCTGCAATTATGAAGAAGCACAAAGGTTTTTATATCTACTCTGACATGCTCAGTTAGATGGAAAGCGATCAAAGGCATGACAACAACTGAATCAAACACAGTGACTAACTAATGAACTGTGCTGGTCTAGAAGCCAAAATATCCTTAGGGAAAAAAGTCAACATTTAATTATAAATTAACATATCATGCTGGCTGGATGTGGCGATGATTTGCAGTTAAGATTCTGATGCTCAAATTTCTTTTCTCATTTACACTCAACAGTATCCTACCACCCATGGCCACTCAACCTCAGGAGTTATCTTCTCCAATCTTCCAGGCTTAGTGGGATATATGGGATATACAGCTTGGTGACTGAGTGCACAACAGCCTTCTCTGTAAGACTGAGCACCAGAATGGATGAATTTATTAGACAGTCTGTTTCTCTATGTCAAGCCTGAGGTAATATCTATGTTATAGAAGACAAGAAGCTGCTGAAAATGTCTTTAATAAGGAAGTGGAACGGAAAGTTGGCAACATGTGGTCCTTAAAAATCTGCATCATTTAGTATGGAATACTATATCTATATTAGATCCAGGATCTTGGCTGATTTCCAAAAGGATAATTAGGTTCCTACTACTGAGACAGAAGTTGCCTTCACTTCCCATCCTTAATGGTGTGGTTTGAGCAGCTCCCACAGTTTACTCCTTGTTAGCGGATGAAAAAGGTTCCTTAAATATATAACCCTTGGTGAAACATATCTCTGTGAAGACACCTCACAGTTTCTTGATCGTATCTAATTTTAAGGCACTGTTGCTTATCACAGAGTCATATAAATATGAAAATCTTACCTGTATGAATCCCTGGAGCTACCTACACATAAACACATGTGCAGATAATTGTAAATAATTCTTTGGCACTGTGGTTCTGCAACAAAATGTCCATTAATGACAGTGACAGGTATTTCTGTGAGTGTAGCACTTAGGAGAGAAGTGATTCAGAAAGAAAAACTCTTAAAGCCCGTTTTACACCATCAAAGAAATGGCTTTCACTTTGGCAGTGATGGGTTCTTCCAGAAATTTTTGTGTTAGCATAAACATGGCCTGAGAAAAACATTGTCAAAACTAAGAAGTGGACTATTTTTTAGGTTTGGTTCCAATCAGATTAAAAAAAGAAGCAAAAGAAATAAAATGATTATCTGGAGTGCTAGGACTTTCTTAGCAGAATAGAGGAACAGTAGTGGACATATGGCAGATGCTCTATTTAGAGATTTGAATTAATAAATCAAGTAATAGTGTTTATAAAAGCACATATGGGCCAAACGATTTTTTTTCTGTTCCAAAGCTTACAAAAGTACTGTGTTGCTCAACCTTTGTGAACAAGTCTTGCCCCACGAAGGATGATTCCTGTGTAGCAACACTGAGTGACTATCAGAAAATATTTCTTTGCTGTATCTGATTGCACCAGACATAGATCAGCAGAGATGACTGACTCCATGTGGAGTAACCAGAAGACATGGCAGGGAGAGAAGATTCCATTGGGGTTTTTAGTGCTTTGGGCTTTGCTAGGCTCTTTTCTAGGCTTTTTTTATAGATAGATGCTACTTGCTGCCTGTCGTCTCCCGATTGTGTCTTGTGAGAAGCAGCAATCAGAAAAGTTTGCTCAAGGTTCTATTCTACATCTACACTGGCCTCCAACAAAAGGCAGCTCAGGAGGAGGGACAGCATTTTTGCTAAATATCTGTTCGAATACTCAGCCTGCCTGTGGCAGTCCCACTGCATCTCATCAGCTGCACTGAAAGGTCATTGATAATTACAGAGCAGAGCCCTGTAATTTTTCATCCAAGAATTAAAAAACAATAATTGCTAAATATCACTTTGGAGGAAAAAGGGGAAGAACTGAGTACATCAAGCCCATAGTCAAGAAACAGAGCATATCTATTAAGTGAAATAATTCTGTGAAGTGATAACTGTATATAGAAACTTAAAGTGAAAATTTAAATGCTAGGTGTGACAGGGATTGGTTTCCATCATAAGTGCAGAAGGAAGAAAACTAAACACCGTGAAATGTTTTATCTTCTGCTAAAGACAAGTTTTAGACCTGGGTTTAAGAGGGAGGAATTTTACCAACCCAGATGTGAGTCCTTGAAGAGCTGGTGGCTCACTGTGAGTTGAAGGTGTTTGGGCATCTGTAATCATCTGGAACGTCCATTTTTAGACAATTTAAGGATTCTATATGAATTACTGAATTTCCCATATGTGCATCATCTTTACAATAGAATCTCATTTTCAGGTTCAAGTTTCATTCAAGTTTCATAGGTTGCTTTTGCACAACATTTATAACATGGGATGTTTATTTCCCACCAACATAGCTGGTATCTCTGTTTCTGAAATATGCAACTTGCTTGTGTGTCCATCTGTAATGTCACCACAAACTTCAGTTTCTGACTTGTCGTTTTCACACTATTTTGTTTGCCTTGCTTGTGGGATTCCCATGGACACAATGAGAACCATTTCTTTTGCTTTCATGGCTCTGTATCACCTGCAGTATTGCCTATCACCTCTATCTCTTTCATGTGGTGGAATCTTGTTTATGGTTAGGGCATTTTCACTGCCCACATGTATACAACCTGTGGTCAACCACTTGCCCTGTCATACAAGCTTTAAAGCAAATTCACATAAAAGCAATTACCCCATTTTCCTCCTCAAAAGTCACCTCTGACATATTTACAAAGCATTCCACAAGCTAACATAGCTATTCAGCATGTTGACAAATACAGCTTCATTACTTCTTCATATTCCACTATCTAACTGCTGACTATTTTTATTTTTAAATTGTATGTATTCTTGGGGGCATGAAGTGTCTTTTTACACTCTGTGGTCTGCTTTGTATAAGAAGCAGCCTGTTTTCAATGTCCTATTTGTTTTCATTTTCTGATACCTTTTACTTTAAGTTCACATAAAACACACCAGAAAAGTAAATTATTAGTTCTGGTTTAGGGCAATCAGGGAGTACTCTTGTATTTGTATCACTATCCACTCAAACAGAACACCATGAGTAAAGAGTTAGATACAATGCAGTGGAATCAGTCTGACAATAATATCTACTTATAAAACAAGAAACAGTCCACTGGGCCACTGAATCCAATCTGCTCATCACAGGCACCCACACCATATAATCCCTTTCAAAAAACTATTTAATGCCCCTTTTTAAAACCAACCATCTTCCCCATTTCCTTTATTATTCTTTCTGGAAGACTGTTTCAGAACCTTACTCACCAGAGGATTAGAAAACTTTATCTAATTCCCAGCCTAAATTTATTCATGGGCAATTTATAACTATTTGTTCTTGGACCAACATTGTTCTTTAGTTTAAGCAGTTTTTCTCCCTGGTGTTTACCAGCCTGATAAGTTTATAGAGAGCAATCACATCCTGTCTTCATCTATGTTTTGCGAGGCTAAACCAGCCAAACTCTCTCTGTGTCCTTCTGCAAGGAAACACTCCTGTGCTCATCCTATCAGCCTGCTGGTGTCTGTTCATGTCTGAGAGCACGTTCCTCATACAGGAGGGATCAGAGCTGCATTCTGCTAGTGAGTCCTTAACTATATGGCTAGCAGCAAAAACATCAGAAATACTTCTCACATCTTTTTCACAGTTGCAAACAACCACTGCAATAATCCTATGATCCCACTATAACCTCTTTCCAATCCCATTGGTCTTTCACTCTTTTGACCACTCTGTCTTTTTAACTCACCTTTCTTACCGTTTTTGTGTTAACTCCACATTTTTCTGACAAGACTATTTTCCATATGTTACCAGAGGAAATAGTTTCAGGAACTGCAAATTCTTTTTAACTATCCAGTTAGTTTGTCACTCATAATACTATATTTGTATGGCATTTTTTACATTCCTTTTGTTTCAGAAATTATCACTAATTCAAACTAGGTTCTCAAAATCCATTTTTTAATTATAGAATTATTAATAGCTAGTTTCTATGTATATTGTACTTACTCGGTTTAACAGGTTTCTCATATGTGATTGTACACATTGCCACTTAAGAGCTGTGTGTTTGTAATTGTAACAAAATGGCCTCTCAGTTGGGTTTTTGTTCTCTCCTCTTTCAGCTGCAAGTATTAATTATCAGACCATATATTCCTTTAATCAGTCTTTCTTTACTTCTGTATTCACATCCAAGACCTGGATGGACAAAGGTCTGAGCAACATGATCTGATCTTGTGGTTAATCCTACCTTGTGTGGGAGGTTACACTAGAGACCTTCTAAGGTCAAAAAATGAAAGCATAAGATAAACCTTTGATTACTCTTAGAGGTAGTATGTGAAGACAACCAAAAAATTGGTGACAGTGCCCAAAGAGCTGGATTATAAAGTTCTGAAAAATATCAGAAAAAACATTTGAAAGTGATGTCTGGAAACCCGAGCTCTGTTCAGATTTGTTTGACAATTGCTCAGAGTGGTCACTTTGTTCAAATGTAGCACATAATTTCAAACCTTGTTTTCGCTTTTTAAAGTTTATAATGGGCAGTGTAAAAATTTGACAAACATTCAATCTGATTTGGTCATAGACATTGTATCTGGCGCAGTCAGAATCAAGGACAGACCCACAGCTGATTAAAAAGTGCAAAAATTGATCTGCTTTTTATTTATTTTTTAGCGCTGCAAGTCAGTACAAGAGGGACCTAATTTCTCCACTAACCTTGTCTAATAAAGATTGAAATTTAATAAACATGTAAGAAAGCTGCATCACCATGAATTTAGAGACTTCAAAATATGACATTTAGTTCATTATTTATTAACCTATCCTCCAGGAACATGACAGAGGGAATGCAGACTATCCGTATTAGAAGCTGTTTCATCTCAAGGAGATAATGGAGACCCTATTTCCTTTGCACAAGATTTACATTCTAAAGAGGAAATGAGATTTATGTTTCAAAATTTATACTACTCATGATTTTTTTTTTCCCATGGAAGGTAGAATGAACATTCCCTTACAGACTGAGTGTGGTTAGTATCATGGGCTTTAAAAATACATATTTATAAAAATAGAAGAATTTCCTATCCAGGAAAAAATTAACAAATACACATACGGTAAAACAAAAGCAATATAGCAGTGTCCTTTTATACATTAAAATACCTTGTAAAATGCACATTTAACAGAATGGAAACTGGATGCCCAAATGTGCCAAAACAGCTCTATTTACCAAAACTGAGAATAACTGAACTATAAAAATCTTCTCCAGACAGACAGAGAAATTATATTTCAGATACAATACGGCTAGTCCTATTCCTTTTCAATGTAATTAATTTTCATTTTGGGGTTTAAAAGAAAATCAAGGCCAACCCTGATGAGAATCACAGCTTAAGGAATGTAACCATAAAGCAGAGTAATTTCTACTCATTTTGGGGTGACTCTGAGTTTAAATGTGTGACCAGGGTCAGAATCCAACACATCCAATTAGCTTCCATATCCGTAACACTCTTTTCCAAATTACTGACTCTGTCCTGCAGGCTGAATCAAAGTGGCAACCTTTGTGCCTAATGGCAGTACCCTCAAAATCTGCAACATTTTGGCAAAGAGGAGAAATGAATTTGCTGACTTGCATTAACCTGCACATGGCAGTTTATACTGTTTAACATTTTTGGAAAAGATTCCGTGGTGTTTTTAAGTAGACCTGGGATCTCAAGCAAAATGAGTTTTGCATCATTAAAATACAGCTTCTCAAACATGAACTCAAGTCATTAGAAAGGAGATCATATGTACATATGTATAGATATATCTCTTCTTGTTACAGGGAACTATCTACAAAATGCCAACTCATTCCAGTAAACTGATTTGTTTCTATGGTCCATGAATGTACTTGGCTTCCTTTTTCTCATTGACAGTGAAAACGAGACAGCAAATTAAAGGTACAATTGTAAGAAAAAGTTGCAAAGGCAGGACACGAATTACTTTAATACCTTACCAACTGAGCCACTGGTACTTCACAATTCATGAACAAATTTTCTATTACTACAGAGTCATGCTTTTATTGACTGGTATAAATACACCATTTGTATCGTTTTTCATCCTGCTGTGTTTCTATTTTATTGGAAGTGTCCTGTAACAGGTATAACATCAGCTCAGATTACCAAGAAATCCATAAAATAGCTTCCTGCTACTACCTTTGGTGCAGATTGAAAGAATACATTATGATCCCACTGAGTAAATGATAAAAGCTGTTATTCATGGGCAAACATGATTTATCCTCACCTGTTCAAAATTCTGAATGTACCCACTTTATTATTAAATTATGAAAGCATTTCACTTACATTGATTAGGAACACAGGTACATTATTAAAAAGAGGCTATTAGGAAGCATGTGTTCCAAATTTAAGTTCTGAGGTTTGTAACTCATGGGAGGACCACAAATATCTCATGCAAATTGGAGTGGACAGATACAGCTTCATAAATGTTCCACTGTGGCACCAGAAATACATGATAACTTTTTTTTATTATTGATTATATATTGGAAAATGACATTGCCTGGTTCAAATTTAGTTTTCACTCAGTGCAGCTTGTACATTAAATACAGAGAAAGTTGTCAAAGAAAATTAGATTTTAAAAAATGATGATTTCTCTTTAATACAGAGGAGACTTTAATTTTTTTTTTTTTCCTCCTTTGGTACACTCTTGGATTATAAGACATCTCTTTTAAGACATCTTTCTCTTAAGACTAGTTACCGGCTTCAGAAATAATTTATCTGTAGTGTTGCTGAGTATTTGTTCAACATCTAACATAATTCATAAAAACCATAAAATGTATGAACACTAAGGGGGTCTATTGATCTCAGTACAATACATGATGGCTAAAATGATGAAGAACACTTAATTTTAAACAGACCTTGTTCTTAATAAAATCAACAGGTCAAAACCCGAAAGGTTTGAAAACATCACCTCGTGTACTGGTCAAACTTATCATATTTGTGTCTCTACTCACCAAATACAAAAGATACAACAATGCCATTTTGCACAGAATTGGGCTAAGCATTTGGATTAAGTCTGTGTGCTATTCTTCTCAAAGAGGCTCAGAATTGAAGGGTTCATAGAAAGCATTTGTAAGTGTGGATGGTTGTGTATATATGCACATTTATTTTGTATTAAAAATGGAAGCATATGGATAAATGTTATACTGAATGCTGAAGCCCTGTGTGCTGAATAATTTATGTCCTCCCTGTCTTCTCCTGGTTCCCTTCACACTAATGACTGTTTTAATGCTGATGTACATCAATTTACAACATAACAATGTAGCTTTGGATTGCTTTCAAGTCCAGATTGCTTTAAAAAGCAATAAGAGCGCATGGAAGCATAAGGGCTTTGCAACTAGCAGTGACAGGATTCATACCAGGCCTTGGACAAACTCTACATTATTAGTTGTGAATTCTCTCTGGTTTTACCAAAGTTATCTTTTTTTAATGTTGCATCAGTTTTGAAGGATAAAATGTGAAAATTTTTTTTTTTATGTAACAGCTGCTTAAAAGCTGGCTGTTGCATTTGCCTTAACTCCTTGCCTCCTACCTGGTCTGTATCGAGTATCATCCATATTTTTTTGTTCTTTCTTCTAAATGCCAACTATTAAAATTCTTCCTGGGCACTTAATGTAGATAAAATGATGATCTTTTTAATGCCTAATGCTAAAACTTTACAAATACCCAAGCTACCCCTCTGTAATCCTTACACTCACCTGATGAACTCTGTTGCCTGTCTGCCTTTCCTTCTTTTTTGATGTGAAAACTTGTTAATCCATTTGATAAGAACCCTGGAACTTATGACTTAGCTGTCTCCACAAATGCAATATAAAACCTTCTCCAGTTCAACCAATAAAAGGCAGAAATAATGCTCATCATTTGAAGGATATTTTTTGTTATATAAAATCCTAAGTTGATTTGTCTTAACTGAGACATATTATATTTACAATGATTTTTATGGACAGTAGTAACAAATTATTTTGCCTTTGGTACTGTATGAAGACAAGATTAAAAGTCATACATAGTGCTTGGAGCTAACCTTAATCTCTGAAAGTGGCTGGAAATATAATCTTGTTCATTTCAATGATGATAGGGTAAAGTATATATTTTACTGCTCTTGTTCCTTGTAGCTTTTGGTAATGAGGTCTGGCAAGACGTCACTTCTTTTGCAGTAAAAATATATAAGACGTGTGTTACTTACATGTGCATGCCACGACAATTCTGTACAAGACTTCTATGAAATAGGTGCTACATCTGCATCTTTAGCAGACTAACATTTTGACTCCAGTTAACCCATTTTCTTTTCATTCAGAAAGACAAATGTCAGATTGCAAACCTGCTACTGAAAGAATAATAAGGTACACAGACTTGGACAAGGCAATATGTGTTGGTTTAAAAAGTATTCAAATCGCTAAGCACATCCTACAACTAAAGAAAAGGTGAAATGTCATCCCCTCTTTGCCCCATTCTGCCATTGCTATTGTGGTTTTGTGATGCATATCTCAGTTCATCACATCCTGTCTCCCAAGAACCCAGAGCAACAGTCAGAAATATCACTTGAGTTTTTGTCGTGCTTTGCATCACAGCAGAACTGTGAAGGAGGATTGGAAGAAGGCACAAGTTATGTGAATTATTTCATGTAAAGAAAAGTTGAGTGGTAGGGAAGACAGGTAACTGTCTCCTCAAAGGTAGTGAACCGGCAATTCATACCTAAGGTTGATGCTAAGCAGGGTGCTGAACTATAGTATTGTCTTGTTGTCATTCAGATATTTTCATATGACAGGAAAATTACACTATTTAGGCTGGGGCAGTGCAGGAGACAATCAAGTTATCATTTCTAGGCTCCAGGTTTTTTATTATCTTTAGACTTGTGTGGGAGACGAAGAATGCTCTTTCTGTGGGTTGTAAATTATTTGCCATGTAATCATTCTTTCATCATTATTTTCCCTCATGCCAGAGCAGTAGTTTAAACTGTATAGTTTAAATAACTATAATACCCTGTTGGCAAGGAAAATTCTTGTTTCAGTTCCACCTAAAAAATTACAGCATGGGTGCAGTGTTTCACATTCCACAAGGATGACAACAAGGAGTTCATCGGCTTCAAAAGGAGCTTTTGGAGACAAATATTCAGCCAATGCAACTCTGGTAGGACACACTTCAATGAAACATGGCAGTTTATACAAGCTGAGGATCTTGCCTTTCTCAAAAGTGAGTCTTTTCAGAGTCATGTAGCTCAGTAAATCCAGCTGTGTTTATTGTCAATGACAAGACTAAAGTATTTCTACACTACTGTATCTAAAGATCTGAAAAGGGTGACTGAGAGCAGATTTATGTACTTGAAGGAGAGAGATATCAGAAGAAATGAAGCATAAGTAGAAAAGTGGAGCATCCTAGGGTTGATAGTGGGGCCAGTAATGTGTAGCAGCTTAATTAGTGCCGTGGTTGATGGGACAAAGTGCACTCTTATCAAGTTTACAGATGATAGAGAACTGTGAGGAGCGATGGATTCACCATCCTCTGGACGCATTCTCTAGATGCTGCCATCCAGAGAAACCTCATCAGGCTGAAGAAATGGGTCAACATGGACCTCAAGAAGGGAACAAAGAGAAATTCAAAGTCCTGCGCATGGGGAGGAAAAATTCTACGTACCAGTGTACGCTGGGGTCCAAGTGGTTGGAAAGTGGCTTGGAAAAGAAGGACCTGGGGGTCATATGGGACTCCAAGCTTCCTCAACAGCAGTGGGCAGAGTGTTTCCAGTAGGCCAAGGGAGGGGATCCTCCGCTTATGCCCAGCATTGGTGGGACACTTCTGGAGAGTGTGCACACCTCTGTGTTTCCCAGCACTTGACAGACATTGACATACTTAATCAAGTCCAGCAAAAAGCCATTAAGATGCTTAAGAGATTGGAGCACCTCTTAAATGGAGAGAGGCTGAGAGGCCTGTTCAGCCTGGAGAAGGTGGCTCAGGTAACAGAACCAGAAGCCATGAGCCCACGCTGAAATACAGGACATTCCATTTAAACTCCTTTACTGTGAGTGTCATCAAACACTGGAACAGGTTACCTAGAAAGGATGTGGAGCCTCCATCCTTAGGGAACGTTGAAACATTTCTAGGTGTAATCTTGCACAACCTGCAATAATTGACACTGCTTTGAACAGGGGATTTCATAGAATAATAGAAGCATGTGTTATTCCTCCTGCCATGGGCAGGAACACTTTCCACTAGATCAGGTTTGCTCAGAGCCCCCTTCAGTCTGAACACTTTCAGAGGAGCTAGGTGGCCTTCAGATCTATTCCAGCTTCACCTATCCAGTGATTCTGTGACACAAAATATTTTAGTGGAAGAAAAATAAGACTTAATTTTATCATCTCAGGCTTATTTCCTTCCTTTTAATGTTCTCAAATAGATTTGCATTGCAGAATGTCCAAAGTAAAATCTACCTGACTCATTCTGTGTTTCAAAACCTCATATGCTGAAATATATCAACATTCCTCTTTAAAATGATGGAGGACACACAGACCTGTGCAAATCAACTTCTCTGATAGACAACATCAATGAAAATTTTAAGCAACTTAATGATGTTTAGGATGACAATATCATTCAATGTATAATTACAAACTGTAGAAAGCAGAAGACTTGATACAAGTTTAATTTGTTAGAACATGTTTTGCAGCCATAGTAAATTTACTAGATGTATAGTCAAATTTGTTTGAAGTTAAATTAGGCATGCATCTTGATTCTTGGTTAAAATTTTTCAGTTGCATCCTCTTAAACTTGTATAAGTAATAATAATAAAAAAGCTGGTACAAGCTGAAGCCTGCAGCTTATATCCCATTATAAATTGCACTTCAGATTTTCTAAACTAATTGTTAAATTTAGAATTAGCAATTAGAACTGCACAACATTTACCAACAGAATTAACTGTATCACTTGCTATCAAGATGACATTTCAAGCTCAATTACATTTTCATATGTCCCAGACTGGTACCTCTGATGCATTCTAAGAAAATAAAATGTAGAAACGGGCCAATGGCAAATAGTCGTGACAAGATTCACAATAAGAAATGCCTTTTTCTCTTTCTGCTTGCGGTAAATATGCAATCTTATAGGTTAAAAATGCAATGACATCTAAAAAAGGTGAAATTTTATTGTAGGTTTGTGGAAATAAAATGCAAATAGTTACTTTATAAGAGTTCCACCATTTGAGAATTGTATGTACCAAGTTTATAGTTTCCAGGAGTTCTTATTAGCAAGTACATTGGAGTCCTTATTAACAAATACATGAACAGTGCCAGGAGATGCTACCTAGTGTTGCTTTTTAGTGTGGCAGAGTGTGAATCTGAGAACCATACAAGACATTTGCAACAAACATCCAGACCTACAGAGAAACATCTGGATTTCATGTTGCACTTACTTAGTAGAGCCAACCCTTAGGAAGTTTTTGCTCTGAAACTGTATAAAGATTAAAATTCAAAGCCACTTACTCCTGATAAACCATTCTGAAGCACAGAGTTTGACTAAATTTACTTGATTTCAAGGCAGAAGGAGTGAAGGATCTTAAAGTTGCAATAAGATGAGCCAGTCATACTTTGAGGCAATTATATCTACTTCTTTGGTAGATTCTCAATAGAAAAGAGCTCTCTACATGTGCTGTCAAGATATAGATCCCAGTAGTTATCATAGATATGACACCACTGTCACCTCTACACCTTTAAGCTGACTTTTGGGAGAAAGTAGAACACAGAGGGAAACATTTGATGTCAGCCTGGAAAAAGAGTAGAACTGTACTTTAAATAAAGAACCAGTATAAAATTCCATTTTTCTTTGCATGAGAAGCTGAAGGCATTTGAGACCCTCACAGAATCACAGAATCATTACGGTTGGAAGGAACCTCTGGAAATCACCCAGTCCAAGCCCGTCTGCCAAGGCAGGGTAACCTGGAGCTGGTGACACAGTAATGCATCCAGGTAGGTTTTGAATGCCTTCAGAGAGGGAGAATCCATGGCCTCCCTGGTGTCCTTGTCCTGTCACTGTGCACCACTGAAAAGAGTGGAACCGTACTCTTGGCACCCACGTTGGAGATATTTATGTCTATTGGTGTGATCCCTTCTTAGTCTTCTCTTCTCCAGACAAAACAGGCCCAGCTCCTGCAGTCTCTCCTCATCAGAGAGATACTCCAGACCCCTTCATCATCACTGTGCCCTCTGATGGACCCTCTCTAGTAGCTCCTTGTCTTTTACTGAGGAGCCCAGAACTGGACACAGTATTCCAGATGTGCCTCATTAGGGCCGAGTAGAGAGGCAGGATCACCTCCCTCGACCTGGTGCCCACGCTCTTCCTGATGCCCCTCAGGTCACAGTTGCCCTTCTGGCTGCAGCAGCACACTGCCAGCACAACTAGTCATCTACCAAGACTTCTAGATCCCTCTCTGCAGAATTGCTTTCAAGTAGGTCAACCCCTCACCTACACTGTTACTTGGTGCAGGACCCTCCACCTGGCCTTTCAGGTCATTCAGTTTCTCTCTGACCAACTCTTCACTTTGAATCCCTTCATCCAGGTCATTGATAAAGAAGTTGAATAAGGCTGGATCCAGTATTGGTTCCTGAGGAATACCACAGACTACAGGCTCCAAACAGATTCTACTCTGCTGATCACAATCATCTGAGCTCTGCCTTTCAGCCAGTACTTGATCCACCTTACTATCTATTCATCTAATCCACATTTCCTGAGATTATCTACTAGGATGTTATGGGAGACACTGTCAAAAGCCTTGCCGAAGTCAAGGTGGACAACATCCACTACTCTCCCCTCACTGACCCCTCATGTCTTGCCATCATAAAAGGCTATCAGATTGGTCAGGCATGTTTTCTTCTCAGTGGAATGACCTTCTTTTCTTCTACATGCTTGGTGATGACCTACGAAATGACCTGTTCTGTCATCTTTTCAGGGGTGGAGGTGAGGCTGACTGGCTGGGAGTTCCCCAGGTCTTCCTTCTTGTCCATTTTGAAGATGGGAGTAACATATTTGCCTTCTCTCCAGTCATTGGGCACTTCTCCAATTCTCTTTGATTTTTCAAAGATGATGGAGATGGCTTAGCTCCCTCAATATCTGTGGGTATATCCCATCAGGGCACATGGATTTATGGGTGCTAATGTCTGCCTAGCCAATCGTTAACCCAATCCTTTGTGATCAAGGGGAAGTCTTCCTTTCTCCAGCCTTCTGCTCTTATCTCTGACGTCTGAGATTCCTGAGGGCGGGCCTCATTTTTGTTCTAAAATTTTCTAAGGCAAAGGACAAATCTTGCTCCAGGACTTGTTTATGTTTCCTTTTCATCCTCTAATATCTTTCTTCTTCTCTTGGTTTTACCAGATAGCCTCAACGCCTGTGCACTAAAACTGACACTCTTCAATACCTCCATTTTCCTCAACTCCATATCCTATTGAAAAGAAATCACTGCCTTCAAAGCTTTTGATATTCTCTTCCAAATTCTTTGCTGACTTAAAACCCCTATTCTCTCAAAATGAAAAGAATCCGTATGACCTTATGGATAACAACTTTTCCCTTTCTCCTCATCTATTTGTTCTTATACCTAGGACCCAGGACTTTCCCAGATATGAACTCTGGGAGCATATTTTCAGAAAGAGGGATGGGATATAGCGTCCTAACATTCAATTACTTAAAAGTACCCAAATGTCATGTTTGCACTCCAAAGCATAATCAAACTGCTCCAGTTATGAGTTCCAGAAATACTGATGGCACTTCACCTATGATATGCTACTTTCATATTAAAAGTTTATTCAGGTGAAACATTCTCTACAGTGTGTTCAAAATTTATTTCCATTTTTTTGCCATTGTGTAACACAAGCTTTGTCTTCTGTATTAAAACACGCATCTGTGATGCATGCAATGCAATGCAAAACTCATTTATTGTTATTCTGAAATATCTTCTGAAGAATTATGGAGTTACATCTGGTTCTGTTCAACCCCTTTTAATTTGACCACATGAAGTTTGGCATGACAGCCTTTGGAAGGTTATGTGATCTAATTTCAGATGTCTACAGTGTCAATATCTAAACCCTAACTATTTCCTTAGCCTTACTTTGTGGTTATTGGGAAAAAGAGACATTATTAGAATTCAGTTCCTCTGTAGCAATACATTACAGGAGATGAATCATGCCCTGCAAACAACTATCTATATAGTTATATTTTTTAGATGTAAAGGAAATTGAGGATAATTGTCCCAAGAAGCTATAATGAGTCTGACAAATTCCTCTGAAAAATTTTAAAAGAACAATCTTACCTAAGAGGAATGTGGTTTCAAGGAAGAAGACAGAAGGCCTGTCAGGTGTTGGATCTAGACAGCATGAACAGTTATTTAGGGAGCAAAACGCAAATGGGAAATTGCAATTTCTGTAGGTCATCAGAGGTCTACTTTATATGTTTTCACGAAATTCTAGGTAGTTACCGAAGTTAGGGGTTTAATCTCTTAAAACCACTACACAGATAAAGAAGAGAAACAGGCTGTTTCAGAAAGTGGTTTTGGCCTAAGCCTTTGAAATAAAACTTAAACTTAGATAGGCAGGACCTGTCTCTGGAAGTGTGTTGACTATATGAAGGATATTTTGACATTATTTGACAATTGTTTCAAATTAGATGTCTAATCTGTGGACCTGAATCCACTCCTAAAGTGGAATTTGCCATGGATTTTTGGATGAGTAGAGGCTATTATTGCTAGTGTTTTTCCATCCAGGAACCATATATACATCCATAGCCTTATTTTAATCTCTTGGAGTATGGCCCACGTTTTGTCAAAGCCAGGCTATCTAGAAGAAAGCATTTGTAACAATCCATCCTGCACAGCACTACAGCTGCCTGCACATTCTAGGTCAATCATTTATTATTAGCAATATTAGTATTAGATTTGTATTACTCCTAATTTTCACCCTATAAGAATGAAAATCAGAGCTTCTGTGGAGGTCTTGCACACAAAGCAGAATGGTTCAGCCGTGCTGTATCGTAGATGCGACAGAGACAATCAAGACAGTTGACAGCATTCTGCTATAAATTCAGGTGAAAACCAATGTGGGTTGTTGTAAAGCTACTTGCTTGCTCTTCTACTCAATATACATCAGGAATTTAAGTCTGTCATCACAACTAGGCAGGAAATTCTATTTGAATATTGAGATTTTTTCAGAATATTTTTAAGACTTCAAAACTGCAAGCAGCAAAGATTCTAACACATCTGTAGGGAAGATGTGATGGTTAATTACTCTCTGAGTATCTTATTTCTACCTCTGAATTCGTCAAGCTTCATCTTCTATTGCCTGGATCTTGTTATGTATTTTTCTGCTAAATTAAAGAGTCAATGAATATCAGAAACTCTTCCCTCTGCAAGTATTAGACTCTGATCAAGTTAGTTAACTTCCTCTTATTAAGTTAAATTGCTTGAGATTCTCTCTGTTTAATTACTGTACAAGCTCAGACTTTGCACTAAGCACCTGTTACAGCAAATCAAATCAATGAAAACCCCTGCAAAAATATGGACTTGCATAGTATAAAAATAAAGCAAAATATGAATAAAAGAAATCTTTCCTGACTGTCTTCTCTTTTCTGAAGAGATGAAAGACAAAATGTATGTCACACAATAGAAATGACAATGTTGGTAATAAATGACATGGGGAAGTTTACAATATACAGAAAGGAAAGGAAAGTCAAAATTACAGGCAGACAACACAAAAAAACCAATACTGTTTTCTATTCATGAACATTCTCTTCCAACTTAAGACACAATACTATGACAATGAGCAAAATTTCATGAGAACTGTGTGTTTCTTAGAAGTAAAATTGCAAGATACTGGTAATTGGATGCCTGGAAAAAGAGAAAATACAAAGTTGAGAGACATTTTAATAAATGATTTATTTCAATCTGGTATCTAATAAACACATTAGGAAGTTCTGAAAATAGTGGGATGGTTCAATGAAACACAAATTTGATATACCTTCTGATGGATAGATAGATAAAACTTAGGCAGATGAACCTAAAATTAGTGCCCTAACTGGAGTGAACAGAACATGTCCCTGAGTTATTCAAAGTAGAATTGATAAACAGATGGAAATAGGTAGCTACTGTTGTTTTGGTACCATTAGTCATATTTTTCATAGCTTTGGTTTACAGGGCAGCAATGTATTTTCCAAAAAGCCTAAAAACAGTCCAAAGAGTTTTTAGCATCTATCAAATCTTGCTATGGGATGAATATTTGAGTTACATGTTTTAATTTGAGTTTCATAAGAGCTTTTATTTTTAATTTGTGCCCATTGTTATTGGAATGAATCAAGAAGGAGAGTGCCTGGGTTACTAGGAGATACTGCAAATCAGAGACAAACAATTATATCTGAAGAACACATCAGCTCAGAGTGACAACATCAGCTGGAATCTCAGCAGGGCAATGGATGCCAAGTGCAGGTTTTTCAATTGCTGTATCCAGAGTCCACAGAAATTAGTGGGAATCTTTGGTAAGTGTTGTTTTGGGGTTTTGGCTATTGGAAAGGGGCAAACATCTAGATTCATTGAATGTCTTGTGTCTTACAAACCAGAATTTACAACGTAGTGAGTTAGGACATGACAAATGACTCAAAATCCTTCAAAATTCCGAGCCAGTTGACTTTTGCCATTCATGAGCTGCAAAGCACTCTTTGATAGAGTTTTTCAGTGGCTTAGTGTATGTTTGGATCAGTAGCAAAAATCCCATTTTAACCTGGATAATGTTGGTATTGTGGTAATGAGCCTCCCTGAGAATCTAGGCAGTGATTTGGCTCATGGAAAGGGAAGGTTGGTAGTGAGCAGCCCCACATGGCTGACCTTGTTTAGACGTGCACATTACAAGCCATCATCAAATTTGACTGTAACTAAGTGTCAGGGCTTCCAACAAGCTGTTTTGAGGTTGTTCATTCTGAGTCCAAAATGAATAACTTCAGTATGGCTCATTCCTACAGTATCACATATTTTCAAGCCACTAATATGATTTGTAGGGAATTTAAAACTGTACACAGCTGATGACATTGGATTTCCTCCACTATGTCAAGCACAGTGATTTGTCTAGAGACAAGATGTTGGGCAAGTTTTGAAAGGAAGCTGCTGTTGTTCAGAAGATAGACTTACAGGATTTCATGGGCCCATTCTTTGTCAGTATTTGATTTAAGCCTTTTCTACATCAAGTACTGACCAGCAAAAATTTAACATCTGGACTAAATTGTTAACAATATTTTCAAGGCTATTTCCTCCCCTTCCCCCCATCCCTGAGACTCTTTGGTATTGTCCCTGGCTGGTAAGAGCAGTAAGATAAACATGTAATGTGACTCTTGAAACTGCTGTTGGAAAACAAGAGGAATCTATATAGTGAACCTAGAAGTTGTTTTCTAGATGTTTTGTGTCTGGAGAGAACACACAGATGTGTGATTTTCCTTCTATAGAAAAACAAGAATGTGTTTTTATAGAAATTTTGAAGAGGATTAGAAGAAATCTGAGGCACAATAAGGTGGCTTAAATAAAAAAGTCAGTATTCACCTCATTGCATCATATTTAGCAATGCATGCTAAATTGTGTTCAATTTAAACTTTATGAAGTGCTTCTTGACTTTGAACTAGCATAGGAGAGAATAATTCCAGGGGTTTGTGTAAGAGTTTTAATTCTCTTGTTGTATGAATAGATGACACTAGGCTTCTCAAATAACACTAGATATCAATGTATGGGCACAGGAATCAGACTCAAAAGATCACATTTGGCTTCAGATTTAGATTTTAAATATTTAAAATATAGGAGTAATTCGATTAGGTGTATTCCCATTCCAGCCAGAGGGGAAGCAGTCAGTAGAGTCAATTCATTTTATGTGGATTCAAGAGATTTCTAGATCCCCATAATGGGCTGAAAAGTATATACCTAAAAACAGAATCTTCATCTCACACTGAATCTTAATCAAAAGTTTGCCACAAACCAGATTGCATCATTTGCCTTAGTGTTTTTAATGTATACAGATATTATTAGAAACAACAACAATAATAGTAATAATTCTTATGTACATTCCTAAATTGGGGAAGAGAAGATGTGTCTCTCATGTAAAAAAAATTTGTAGACTGTTGTCAAACAAGTTGAGCCTTGACACAGAGCTTAGTACAGTTTTTCTGTTCAAAATACTATTTGGACTGTCATGTTTCCATTGCTGTTGTTATGCTAAGCCTAAAGGACACAGATATTAGGTCTATCCTTCCTGCTAATTTGATTTTCAGGTTTGAGTCCATCCTACATGCATATCTTATGCTTCCATATGTCCATGACCCTGAGCACACAAAGATCTACAGTAATAAAAATCCTTATTAATAACAGTAGGCAGAGGGGTGGTTAACATTCAAGAGATATTTTGGTCACAAGCTGTGTTGTATTGATGTCTAAAGTTTCAGCTTAAAGGAGAATAAATTTCCTATATAATAAGCTATATTAGCAACAAAACCAAATATATCAAGTAAACATCTCATTCATAGGTTATGGCTGAACTATGATAATGTAGAGTTGAAAAAATATGATCCAGTCTGCTTAAAAGTCTGGCCATGCTGCTGTGCACTTGCAAGTATCTGAAGCAGGAAATGATGGAAAGCTCCACTGATCTCAAATAACTCAATTGTTTTTCCTTTTCTAATCAAATATCTTCCTAGTGAGGGACCAGAAATGCATCATCCCGCACGCAATGTGGTTGTGAAGGCATGAAATATGGCACTTCACTGTTAATGCAATATTAAAGATTAAAAATGTTTATTACCTGTTATTCTTCTCTTAATTGTTTTGTGTAGAGAAAAATAGAAGTTGCTGCCTTAATGCATAAAAAAATCACAATGTGCATTCATAGTGGAGAGCAAAGTGTTGGGGCTATGAAAATTATGTAAATGATGAATTCCAGTGAAAGAACTTTCAAACCCTTAGGGTCTTCAAACAGCATTAATTCAAGAAATTAGATACAAAATTTAACTTTTTCATGCTAATAATGATTTCATAGGAAAAACTCGTTAGTAAAGGTGACAAATATGAAGTTCTATTGAACATTTAAATTCAGGAATCTTAGTATGCGCCCTTGGGATATATTTACACAGCCAATGACTCTGATGTTATTAAGTAATTTATTTGAGAAAGTCTCCATTCATGAGTTTACATAAGAACAATATCAGGTTTACAAAGGCTTGTGTTGTCAGTTTAGCAAATACCTAATTCACAATGACTTTTGCTTAAGATTTTCATTAGGTTGTTCAATATTGTTTGATCGTTTAATGTCAGCTTCATAAGATCATAATTTCCCCTATATGAAAAGAGGAAATTAAAAGGCGAAATAAATTAAAAAGACCGAACTAAAATTTAAATCACCTTTGCCACAAAAGATAGGAGAGTATTGTCATCACTTGTGACTATACTTTTCTTAGGTATAAACTACCCACATTTGGCAACTATAGGTTTTGCTTTGGTATATTTCTATGCAAACAATACCAAAAAATGCATGGAAAAATCTGGAATGTTGCATATGGTTCATTTGTTCAGGACTGACCCGTCATGTGACAGCATCAATTTCTGTCAGCACTAGTTACCAGGTTCATTAATTGGATAGCAATCAAAAACATCCTAAATATCTTGATTTCTACAGCCATTCATGCTATACTCTACAATCTGCAGTCAGTGTTACAGACAACATGCAAATATATCTAAAAATGACATTTCCTGCGTCAAGGACCAGAGTGGTATATGAGAGTATATGGTGGTATATGACAGTGGTATATGAGAGAGAGGAGAAGCTCAAGATCTGAAAATAGGGATGGCCAAAATTATCAAGAGGATATTTGTCTTCTTACAGGAAATGCCGATTCATCAATACAGAAATATTTCCGAAGAAATGAACTGATATTACTCAACTTTCTAATAAAATACAGGCCAGCCTTGAGACCTTCATTGTCTCCTGGCTAGATCATTCATCATCACTCAGAGATCTCCCTGGTATCCAGGCTTCATCACATGCTGGAGGAGATTTGATTCAGTAAGTCTTTGAAATCACAGCTGGTTCCTGTTACAACTTGTCCCCAGCACTTTTTCTCCTCCTAAAGAGGAGAAAAAAACGTTCTTGCTCTCTCATCATTGTGGCTCTCACATTCAGACGTCTTTCCACCCTTGTCTCTCCTACTCATTCAGGCTAAAATGGAAAGAAATCAGCCTTTGTGTTTCCATGGGAGGCATCCAATCCATGCTCCAGGACTTGTCTCTATCTCTTCCAATAGACTTCATTGTACATGACATAAGACAGCTGAATCTTAAAGGACAAACTGCCCATGTGTTATATCTTTTGCTCTGCAGCAGCATGAAACCCTAGCTTACACCTAACCTTAGGCCAAAAAGCAAATAATATACAAATAAAGGCTCATATTACAGCAATCACTACATTGTGTCACATTTCACTGGAGTAAGAGCTGCCTGAAGGGTCTGATTCAGATGCAAGAAAGCAAAAATCTTTTTCCTGGAAACATCTCCCATGAAAAATGAAAATACGACTCACAAATAAAACCTACAGAATTATGCAGTGAATATCTTTCCACTAACCTAGATGACTTTTTAATCTTTAACTTCTGTTCTTTACTGAATACATTTATCATGAGAGTGAACAGGAACAGGCAGGCAAGGTGAGATTTCTTCATATTTTCTAAAATATGAGTCACTCAGATGTAACTACATTTGTGTGTTCTCTGGCGCAGTGGTTCTCTGATGTTTTAAGGGCTTCTGAAATGCAAAGGACTCTAATATGTACAAAAATAAGCTCCATTAGTAAGTAGCACAGTCATGAGATAGGAGTAGGTACTTTAGGAGAAATCACAAGTGCCAAAAAGTAATGATATTAGAAAGGAATTTCTTGCAAGGTGGGAGGTCCCAAGAGGAAATTAAAGGTTCTTTTTGGAATAGTGAGAATAGAGAAGATGAGAAATGATACAAAATTAGGCAAGGATTCATAAGTAAAGTAAGATGTTGAAACTATGAAGTTGTTTTACTGGTTCAGCATTAAGGTGTAAGCTGTCTGAGTAAGGGACAGAAGACAGGGATAATTTCCAACAAGCATGAGAGACAGAGGAATTTGGCAGCATAGTCTTGGAAAGAAAGTGAATAAGGGGAAGTGTCTGGAAGTAAGTAAAAAGTTTTAGTTATGTACTGCTTAGAAATAGGTTATCATTCACTAAGAAAAATGACCATCCATGAGATTAATGCTGAAAAATAAAAGCAGAGAGCAGGAAACAGAATGGGTTAATGGGTTTTTAATACGAGCCATCCACACGTTCAAGGGGAATGGTTTTATTTCTCCAGGAATACTATTGAAATTTTATTATTAAACCATTGGGAAAAGCTGAAGTTTGCAGTACAAGCAGAAGTGGAAGGACTTGTTTCATGCAAGTTATAAGAGCACAAGAGAACAGTTCATTCTGCAGTTGGGTACAGTTCATTCCTGTTGGGTACCAACAGGAATTACTGAAAGGGTCGAAGGCTCGTGATTCCCTTCAGCTCTTAAAGACTAAAGGTCGACTTTTTATGGTATGGTGAAATGTCTTTAAAAGTCAGTGTACATTTAAAATGAAATCTTTTTGATGTCTCTCTTAAATTTGAGTTGGATACTGTGCAGGTGGGAGAAGTCGTTTTGTCACATTTATAAGAGATCCCAACCTTATGCTATTCCAGCTAGACTGTAAAGAGCTGGCTGTAAAAAGCTCCTTGGACTCCAGGTGGTAGGATTTGCTTAAGTGGAGGACATTGAGGCACATTTTCTGACACATCCCTGTCCATAACAACTCTTCTACAGAGACCTCTCATTGTAAGGAAGAACCTGGATACCCCAAACCAACACTGACTACATGGCAGAGGACTCTCTTTCCATTTCTCCTTCCTTTGTGGAAGATAAAAAGAGCTTATAAAAGTGCTGAGAGGACTGAATCCTCCCTGTGAAACTGCTGAAAGCTTTTTATAGCATTGTTTTTTCATATAACAATGAAACATTCCCTTATCAAAAGACAAAGAGGAAGAATCACAATTCCTGATAATGAGATAGAGCCATAGAAAGTGGAAAATGGAGCAATTTGCCATTAAACATTGTATTGGGTCCAGAGGTATTTAGGACCACATTATCCTTAACCATTCATGGTGCTTAGATGTGCTCCTGAAGGCCTGCACTGACTCCTTGGTGTCATTTCTTATCAAAATCATATAGGAAAGTTCACAACTCAGGTCCTCATGTTCCCAGAGAAAATGAAGCATTTCCTACACATGCCATGGTTGTAGGTTGCTGTAGAAATGCAGCTCAACTCCCTATAACTTTGTCCAGTTCCTTTTTAAATCACTGTGTATCATCCTCTTTCTTCAGCAACCTCCTAGGTGAAGGTAGTTGATGAAGAAGTAGTGTTATAACTGAACCTTTCACAGCAGTAAATTTTCCTGTTTGATATAAAAGGTAATCTTATAATATACAGTTAGAGACTTATGTCAAACTCTGATTTCTTAATAGTTGCACATAGTGTTTCTCTGCAACTCAACAGCAGTCTTGAAAATTGCTCAGAAAGCATTACAGTTACAGAAAGATAAAGAAAATGCATTTCTGTTTCTTAAAGGTGAGGCAAACAGGCCTTATATAAAATTTCTCTGACTTCAGATAAAACAAAACCCATCAGAAACACGAAACAGAGATATACAACTATATGTTATGTTTCCTAAATAGATTGCCAATTGATTAACTGCTGAATAAAATGCTGAACAGAAACAGTCAGGATCATCTATCGGTACTAAATAACTTGAAAATTCTTTTTGATTATATTGTGCACACTTTTTAAACTCCAAAAACTCATATTGTTTACCCTTGACCTCTGGAGTTTGATAAATTTTGGCCTTTAAAAATTGTCTTCATTGGACTAGCCAAGTCTATGGCTCAGGAATGTTTTGAATATTAAATTGATTCTTTCTTTGGAACTACAGACACATATGTTCATTTCCAGGACATAAGCCTTTTTTTTTTCCTCAGAAGCCTACCACTCCAGATTTTTACCCCCCAAAATCTTCCTTGTTTGTGCTTAATAAAAAGAAACAGACCTAGTCTATATATAGCAAATAGGCAATATAGGAAAAAATATGCCTCAGAACACCTGACTCTGACATAATTTTTAAAATACCCCAATAAAAAGTTTTCTCTGCTTTAATGTAAGACTTGAAACAGAATCAAGCCCAGTAGGTAATGATTCCTCAATCTGTAATTCAGTCATATGGAAACCCAACGTAGAAGAAATCATGTTTATCTAGTAGGCGAAATTACTGAACATTTCCCAATAAAATTAGTCCTGAAGTTTGTTTGACAACTTTCCCCTATTGGATCAATCAATCAATCGATTTTCTGATCTGTCTTTATATTTATTTACACACAGACACATACATATATATATAGATACACACATAAGCACATACTCTCCCACATAGGGTTTTGGGTTTCCCATGTGAAGTACAACAGCATGTGCTTACAGGAATGTGCTGCTAGGTGGTTAGAACACATTATTTAAGGAAATTAGCTGTGATTTATAGCAGCAAATAAATAAGACAGAGCTTGTTTAACATATCCCAGCATTAAGTATCTGCTGCATTAATTGTCTCCAAAGTCTGTTCCATTTGTTATCTAACAAGGTATGCTCCATTATTATTTTTATTCAGTTCATTGCTTGATTCTATCTGTCCTTTTAAAATTAGCTTGTCTAATCAGAAACCATTTTGGCTGGTAGTTCATTTCACATAAAAAGGAGGAATTCTTGTTTACCGAGAATGTAATTGGATTGTAATTTTGAAAAGAAAGAAATATAATTTGTAATAAATTATTGCTTAAAAAATATATGGGAGCATGAAAGCTGGCAAACCCAAGATAAATTAAAATCTCTAATGAATGAAAAGGCTATAAATAGAATGTGAACATGGAAGGAATAATTTATCATTGTAACTTACCTACTCCTTGTTATTCTGTTGAAAAGAGCTGGATATCTAAGGAAAGAAGAAAAGATTTATGTATTTACCAAATAATGGTCAAGTAAATATTTATATTAGCTGTCACTTTTCTTCTAGCTTTTCAGCCTTTATAGACATAATTAAACTCTTAGTCTAAAAGGAAAATATATAATTTAATTACATTTGTGAGCCCAAAATTCCATTTCAGTTATTGATGGTATTTTGTGGTAAAGTTTTATGATCACAGACTATCCTACAGTTGCATGCAACTGTGTATACTTAGATGAAGAGTAGAGGAAGCACAAATTATATTTAAAACTAGGCAATATACTGTGGATGTTTATACAGCTGATTTATCCCATATATTTTACTGCTTTTCAACATTTCAACTCACATCAAACCATAAGGTTTTTTCTTTTATGTTTTACAGCTTAAAAATATTTTATTGATAACACTGCTTTTTCATTTTGTTAACTTTTTTTAATTAAAACAAGTAAAACAATGAGTATTAGTCATATGAGAAATAGCTGAAATGAACTACAAAAATTGTCTAAAAGAAAATAAAACAGAAAAGAATGTGAGAAATTGTTGTAGATAAGATTATAGAAGTCAGAAACAAGATCTGATAACTAAATGATAACTTTATATTATAACTTTATATTATAAATTTATTATAGTATTATATTATAGAGAGTAGAAAAATAGAGTAATTGCTATGAAATTCTGAAGTAGTAGGGAAAACTCAAATCTTACTTGTTCAGCTGATTAACACCTTGAGCTCTTTCTATTTATAGACTTAACAAAAGAAAATACAAACATGACATACACTGAATTATGTGAGCAAAATTCACATTGATTCAGCCTGATTTTATTTATCTGAAAATCATTCAAGTTTTCCTTGTTGTTGAATTGCATTTATGATACCAATTTAGGCTTTGATCTTAAACTACACGTTTTGGGCCTGAAGTAGTAACAATTTGGGAATAAAAGGATCTAGTTCTTATCTACATACCAAATAGGTTGTTTACGGTGCCGTTTGTTTAGTGAGGATACTCAAATTTAGTGTAGGGAGATTGATAAAGGTAATCATCAAACACTGTCTTGGCTTAGAATAAAGATGAAAGCAAAATGCACCTGACTCAGTAAAGATAGGAGTTAAATGCCAGATTATCCACCTAAGGGTGCCAGTAAAAGGAATTTCATGCATGACAGATGCTACAATGGACATTAAAATGATCAGGACAAAAATCATTAGGAGTTCCACAAAGCACATTGCTGAAGCATATGCAAATTCTCTACAATTTTAAAAGGTCTATTTGCATTCTCAAAGTTGGGCTTATACATAGTAAGATAAAAACCTTAGGCAGTTTCTTAATACTCACTCAAGGTGTCTGCTCTACATTTAGAAAGCAAAGTTTATCATGCTACCAACACCATGAAACTCAAAAGGTGTTATAAAATGACTGGGCTGAATTCCATTTCTTTTGGTCACTGGTGTGTATGTAGCCATGGAGAACCCAGGTGCTGTGCAGGCCTGGCCCATCCAAGCTGCATGGAAAGAAAATTATTGTTGTACTGAGAGTTAGATACTGTTACTATTCCTATGGTGACGGAGTTGATGTTTCATTGCAGAAAACAGTATTATAGAATGATTTGGATTGAAAGGGACCATTAAAGTTCATCTGGCTCAACCCAGAGACATCTTCAACTAGATCAGGTTGCTCAGAGCCCAGTTCAATCTGGCCTTGAAAGTTTCCAGGAATGGGGCATTTTTGCACTGGAGAAATGAAGCTTTCATTAAACCTGATGCAATGGCTACTTAGAAGGATTGTAGCCTTCATAATGAAGGGAATGAATAGTATTTGTGTAGAGGCAACACAGAAAATCAGTGTTGTCCAGTGGACAAATAGAGTGTTTCCTTTTGTTAGCCTAAATACAAAGTAGCATTACATCTGCTCTCTATTTGTGACCTTTCCTATTTGCCACCTGTCCATTTCCTGTGCCCTGTCACTTTATACAAGATCCACCCCTTCACTGTCTGCCCACACAGAACCAGGATCTCAGATGGGCTCCTCAATATCAACATAATAATGAAGATAGAACAAAAATAAAGATCTCACAAAACAACTGTGAACTGATTCCTTTGGTGCAGTTCAAGTCTTTCACCAACTCATATCAGAAATCAGATAATTTACATATTTAAAAAATTTAAATTAAATCAATTTTGTTTAAAACCTGGATAATATAAGGCTTTGAAGATTTCTTGAACAACAGCTCTACTACAAATTGACCTGCCTGCTTACTACGTTCAAAAAATTGATTTCCTTTTTCTGAATGGAGACTTTTCTCTGAAAAGAAGGAATTCAATTTGTGACAAACACTGTGAGTATTCTGTATGTGATTCTGAGGTTTTAGAATCTTTTAAATCAATAACAAAACCATTTTAATTTGGCTTAACTTTATAGAACATGTGTACTTGTAATTTTCAATGAATATGAGATTAGGAAGTGTTACAAATCTAGGACTAAGTCCTGTGAGTCATCTGACTTCTAGTTTGTCTTTTATTTGGCTTCCCAGTCTGTCTGATCAGAAAATTCCTGGGTTTGAATCAACCTCCATAGTTCAAACAGACAGTCAGACTTTTACTCAGAGCTATCTGAGGCCACCAGTCTATGAAGAAAAAGCATCATGTTATTATAAAATAGATACAGTCCAATAACAAATCAGGAGATTTAAACCCATAAAGCTTAGGGCTATAACCAACCTCCCTATAGCCTCTACTTCACCAATGAGTTCTGTAATATTCCCACTCCTACGTCTCCTTCAACAATTTATTCTTCCTCGAGGTAAGCTTTAAGAGATTCTTCACCAGCACTAAAAGCTGCCTGCAGTTCAGGGGCATAACTGGTTAGTGCTTGGGCTGCAGTTACTGTAATATAACCCTTTTGTATTGGCACCTTATTCATTGATGACTGAAACCCTTTTCCTTTCAAGTAAGCTGGCAGCCCGTGGCTTGGACAGGTACACTCCTCACTGGGTTAGGAATTGACTCAGAGACTGGTTGTGAAGGGAATTAAATCTAGTTGGCAGCCAGTCACTAATGGGGTTCCCCAGGGCTCAGTATCTGGGACGATCCTGTTCAACAACTTCCTAATGATTATCTGGATACTGGGATTGATGCACTCTCAGTAAAATCATGGATGAGAGTGGGGTAAGAGTGTTGATATCCTAGTGGATAGGAAGACTCTGCAGAGGGATCTGGACAGGCTGGGCCAGTTGGATGAAGCTCAACAAGGCAAAGTGCCAGATCCTGCACTTTGGGTCACAATAACCCTAGGAAGCACTTCAGGCTGGGGGAGGAGTGACTGGAAAGCAGCCTGGCAGAAAAGGACCTGGAGGTGCTGGTGACAGCAGCTGAACATGAACCAGTGTGTGCCTAGGTAGCCAAGATGCTCAGTGGCATCAGCACTAGTGCAGCCAGCAGGACCAGGGCAGTGATTGTCCCTCTGTACTGTGCACTGGTGGGCCCATACCTTGATTTTTGGGTTCAGTTTTGGGCCTCTCACTACAAGACACACATTGAAGTTCTGGAGCATGTCCAGGGAAGGGCAATAGAGCTGGTGAAAGGCATGGAGACTGTGTCCTGTGAGGAGTGGCTGAGGGAGGTGGGGGTGTTTAGACTGGAGAAAAGGAGGCTCAGGCGGGACTTTATGGTTCTCTAGAACTCCCTGACAGGTTTAGTCAAAATTAAAGAAATTAAAGGTTGGACTCAGTGCTCTCAGAGGTCTTTTCCAACCCTAATGATTCTATGATTCTAAGATGCATTGTAACATCAGCTTAGTGATGATTACTTCAACAGAGACATTCTGGTTAGTTTTGGCTGTCAGAGTTCATTGTTTCTGATCTTTGATTCAATTTCATCACTAAATTACATAATTCATTGTTTAAAGGGAAAATGTTGGGGTGGAAGAGACTTCTGGAAGTCATCTACTCCAGTGCTTGCACATTGCTCACTGTAAATGAAGGTTCCTTGATAAATTTCTACTGAATTTGACTCTAAAGCGCATTTGTCACCACTTCTAAATACAAATGAAAATGTGTTGAAGTATCTCAATGGTAATTTAAGACTATTTTCCTTGTTTTACAAGGCTGAAGCATGCAGAAGGTCAGATAACTTGGGTCCATTGACAAGAAGTGTGTCAGCTGTGTGCAGTTGCTCAGGCCCAGGCAGTCATATAAGCATGTCTACAGCCAGCACTCTGGGATTTTGAGGATGAATTCTGTGGCTACACACAAGCAATTTCATAGTGCTAATAATCCATAGCTGTTAAAGGTTAAATGCTGAAAACTATTGTGATACAGTCCTTTATACTTCACTTAACTAATTGAATTTGATTAATTAACAATTTAAACACCTGGAGAGAAATATAAAATCTATGTGCTCTTTGGTATTATGCTTAAACTTGAAATGGCCTATACTTTCTCTAGTCCATATTAAATGGGATTTATTTTGGACACAGGTGCTGTTAACAATTATATAGAGGGTTTTTTTTTGAGAACTCTATTTTCTAGATTCACAGTTCAGCAAATTTTTTGTCCTTACACACAACTGAAAAGAAATGAAATTCAGAAAAGTGAGATTAAACTATTTTTATTATTGATTTAAAACTGTGCTTCTCTGTGCATAACTTAAATTGTCACCCAGATAAAAAAGTGCGAGACAGAAATGTGCAGACCTATTTCACATTCGAAGCATACACATCAGAGTCACAAAACCAGATTGTTTTGCCCATAACTGGAAGGCTGAAGAGGAAAATCTCATTAAGATTGGTATATGGAAGGAGGTTTACAAGCCATGCATATCCATGAACAGGTTAGTTTAAATGCCTGGGAAATAGATGGCTTTTCAAATATATTGCTGACAGTCATGGGTTCAGAAATACAAACTAAGATGAACTGAAAAGTTGATACTCAGAAATAGATCTGTCTGGAAAATGGTGTTATGAAGAAATGAATCTACATTCCAGGAAGCCTGCTTCTTAAAAACTGTTCTGATCTTCCCATGATTTAGCAACACACGTTTATCCCTAGCATTCTGGTGGATTTGGGTCTAATGCATGTGTTCTCACATGGCACATCTGAAAATCTGATTTGCATGAAGTAATGCTTGCCTAAGGTATTTAAAAGATTTGTCAACAGGATGAATATTACTGCTGAAGGAATATTCAAAAGGCTTACACTTTCATGCGGTGTATTCCGTAAAATCAGACTTGCATGCTCATAAAAGTAAAGCACATCTTTCCAGTGGTTATTTGCAGTAGCAACTAGTTGGTGCCATTTTCTAATTTTGTTTGATTATAATGGTTTGTTTTATATATATATATATTTGTATTTTGCCCCTCTTGCTTTCTGAATCTTCTCAACGCCATGTAACTGCACACATGCAAAGGAGAGGGGGGAAATAAAAATTAATCTTGATGTTTCCTTACACTTTTACTTAAACCTAGGAGGAAAAAAATACCAAGGATCGTTTATAATGGCTCTGGTTTTATATTTTGGACTGGTGTCTTACTGGTGGTTATTTGATAATTCATCTGAAAGATGAAAAATTGTCTTATTGAAGGAATCTCTGAGCAGTTAATTGTTGGCCTTCATCCTGTGTTAAGAACATGTTTGCCTTGACTGGATGCTGAAAACAGCATAGCTGTATAAATTCATTTATGCATTTATTAATTCAAGGTTAGAACACTAATAGAAAAGTCATCACAGGCTATTCCTGTTAAGATACTAAGGAATCAAAACATTCTGGTTTTATACTGAAATAGTTGCTAATGCATAACACCCAGGTGAAATTCAGAAGAACAAAAGAGGAAGAACCATTGTAAATTAAGCCCATTTTTCATTAACTTTGTCACATATGAACCCAGGTAGCTTTGAAGCCTGCAGTCATTGTAGTGCATTCAAAAAATAAAAATACAAAAATTTCCATTACTTCAATAGATTTCCTGTTGTATTAGTAGGTGAACTCTCCAGTGGTCAAAATAATACCTGTAAATGCCCATGAATTTTAACCCCAAAATGTGGCAGCCTGGCATGACTAAAAGCTTTAGATTCTCAAAGAGCAACATGATTAAAGAAGTACTGTAGTCTTAAGTGGCACCTCACTGGTTTCATTTGCCAGTATTGTTATTTTCCAAGGTAATATTTGATTTACAAGAAAAATGCTTTTAAGGCCCACAGTAAGTCCTACAATCTACCCACAAGTATAAAATCATCAAATTGCCTTCATTTGTCAAATGCTAAAGCCCTACCTGAGACTATTCAGTGGCAAAGTAGGAATCTAATGATGTCGATAGGAAGAAGGCAGTTTAGATTTATAGATGGTTTAGAGGCTATACCTCGTTTCTCCTTCCTTGTCCCTCTCTTGACTCCCTTTAATTCAGCACTTTGACCACAGTAACACAGTTAAGCTTCAGTTATGGCACAGATGTTTCATAAGTCCAGTCACCATGATTTCATTGAAAGCTCTCTCACGTTAGTAATTTGAATTGATTTTAAAGTCCAAATTATTAGTGAAGACAATGAAATACTGAGCTTTAATGTTAACCCAACTTTCCTCTTATGCTACACTTTTCCTCCCAACTGTCACGGTTTTTCCCTTTGCTTACAATATAGCTGCCTCTATTTTTTTTTTTTTCTGCATATAGCTAAGGTTCAAACACAGAGAATAAAGGCATTTTTGGGTTGAAATAATAATGAATGCAACCTAGATTAGAAAAAAATTAGAAGCAAATATGAACAATACTTCATGAAGAGAGCACCCAACTTTTGCCTGCTATTTTTGCTTACCTAATATAAATCCAAATAATCAAATATTATCAGTTAAAAAATCTTAGTTGGTCATACATAGACTGCAATCATGGAACAATTGTTGTGCATGTCAGACTACCATTTAAGTCAGTGTTATCCAACAGTTATGGGCTGCTAGGTTCAACAATCTGATTGTCCTAGATAAGCCAAGCGGTGTATTTAATAGTTAACTTCATTTTGTAAAGAACCTACTTCAAGTACAATGAAGGTTTTGTCTACCATTTGTTTCAAGAATCTGGATCAGATCCTTAAATCAAAGCCAAATGTGAATAAAAGCAGTAAATTCTTTGGCAATAAATCCTCTGTAATTTGCATTGCTCAAAGACGGGACCTGCTGGAACATCTTCATAACATTATTTTTCCTTCCTTCTCCTCATGTGCAACATATTGCAGTAATCAATTAACATGATGGAATATTCCTGCACTGAGACCTTCTTGTAACTCCCATATGGTCAGAATTTAATCTTAATAGCTTCAATTTTTTTTTTTTTTTTAAAGAAGCTGAACTCCTCCTGTGCCTTAGTGAAAAATAAGTTTTTATAGTGGTCTAGCAGTTTTCAGCCTGTTGGTTTTGAGTTTTGAGTATTTTGAGAAGTATGGTACTCAGAGAGAACTGCATTTACCTGCATGTAAACCACCACAAGCAGAAGTGAAGGTGCCCAGTTCTATCATTTGTATTTGAAATCATAGGCCGAGTTTTACCTCTTAACAGCAAACATATATAAGCAGAGTTGTTGATCTCTTGATCTGGTTTAAATAATTTATATTTGCCCATCTCATCAGACCCTTTATTTGCATTTATAACTCAAAAACCTGATTCCACTGTAACAAGGTAGGAAATTCTAGCTCATAACCTGAGAAGTACCAAATCGACCTTGGTTCACACAAAGATAGGACAGTAGCTAATCTTGTGTCTCTTTCTGATTTTAGGAGTTCTCTAGAGGGGTTTAGGACCGTTGCAAAAAGTCATAACTGGAAGCCTGTTTAAGTCTATTGACAATGATGATAAAGTTGAAGAAACCAAGAAACCCTTAGAGATCCAGAACTTTCCAACCAGTAAAACCAAAGCTCCCTGACCAAACTCCAAGGAAAGTTTTCGTTGCTATGATTGCCATTACTTCCTCTGGAGCAGTTGTAGGAACTGAAATTTATGTACTTAGTGTACAAAATCTTGTAAGAAAGTTTATTTTGAATGGATTCAAAACTTCCTTTTTTTTTTTTAAGCGTAATTTCAGATTGGTCCTCCACATTCCTTATTTTTTTGCTGTATTGGACAAGAAAATATAACGCAATCCATTCTGCTCTTTCTGAACAGACGCGGGGAGGTGGAGAAATTTCTTGGTCCATGTATATTCCAGCAGAGGGTGGCAGTACACTACCAGACTCCCACAGTACACGAAAAGTTGTACAGCAATATTTATGCCTTTTGTCATCAAGGGAAGAATACATCCTGCAGATGAATATGTTTTGGGGATGAGATGGGAATTGGACTGGGAAAGCAATCCCCAAATTGCTTTGGTGACCTTGCTGGATCCACTCAATCTCCATCTCACTTTCATCTGAAATATTTTTCTTCCATAATTACCATCGGCTGATGACGACAAACCATTATAATACTCCTGAGGATAATCGTCTATGAGAATGAATACTAGGATATCTGAAAATGGGAATCTATCCTGATTAACTAATAATACGAGTACCATTAACTCTATCACTAGCAGCAGAACAGTCACCAACAGTGTTAGGCAGGATAAACTCTAGAACATGAAAAGAGACATGCTGTGGTAGGATGCATTTTCATGGTGCTATGACCATGCTAAATGTCTGCTTCCTTTCCTCAGTCCAGTTTTGCTACTTTGATAGCAGAATATTCTTCAAAATTTGAAATACCATGTTGTCTCATCAGTAGGATGTAGATTTCTCTGATACCTTTTAAACTTCCCTTATTCTTAATCTCCTGTTTGTGGTTTTTATTTTCTTCCTTCTTTTTTTTTCTTNTTTTTTTCTTTTCTTTTTAATAGGTAGAAAGCAGTTGGCTAATTGCACATAGACCAGAAAAAGAGGCAGAGTTAATTTCTTCCCTTTGGAAGTCTTCTGTAATCTTCTGGCTGACAGAAAAAGTAGCAACTAGGACAACCTACTTTAAATTGCTGCAGTAAAAAATATTTTAACACATTGTCAAATTTCAGACCTTTGTGATTTGAGGCTATATATTTTTTGGATGTGAAGAAGTATTTCAATGTAAGATGAAAACAATGCATAATAGGAAGGAATACTCACTCCATTATGCAAATAATGAAAATTTATTTGTATACAGAGCATGATTTCTTTAATGCGCTTTTATTTCCCCTCAAGAATTCAAACCAAAGGATTATGCAGGTCAAGTAAAATTTGAAGAACAAAAGCCATTCATGATCAAGCTCTCAATGTAGATTTACATTAGTAAAAACATTTGAATAACATTTTTATAATAGTAATCTAAGTAGCTTATGTTAACTTCTCTAGTAACCAGAGCCAAGCATAATTTTCATGCATTCTTTCAGAAGACATTCATTATTTAAATATGTAAAGCATGGAAGCAGTGTTCTGGAACTTCTTTTTATTAAGAGGAAAGAAGCTGGAAATAATGCTAGGAACTTTAGGTGAGCAATGTGCCCTTTCTTGAAAATAACAGATTTTTTTCAAAGAATTCAGAGAATGAAATATTTTCAGTCAAAATTGTTGACAAATAATTCTTTACCTTAATCTACCTTAGTAGATTTCGAAGTGTTTGAGACACTTAACAGGAACCTTCACCTGTAATTAGCTGCCTCTAGAATTTGTGACATCACCAGCTATTCCTACAGGATGCTTTCATCAGGGTTATTAACTAGTACTTAACCAGCATAAAGTGATGAAATAGGAAAAAAATAGCCAGGGTGATCAGAAGCTCCCAAGTATTACCTATTATTAATTTTATTTTATGTATCAGTTCAGAGGGAAAGTATTTCCCATAGCTAGGGAAACAGCTGGCCTTAAAAGTCCCTCCCAAGTTCTGGCTAGTTTTGTAGGGACTATAGGATAAAATACATCAATCACTGTTCTTGCTGGTAGCAAAGAGAGCTGATTTCCCCCTTGGGAATGGAAAGAAAAGATGATCCATACTACATGCTTCTGCATCTGTCAGCTGTGTGCGTGAGGCTCAAGCAAGCCCTAGTAATGGACTTCACTGAGAGAAATGTCTTCTGAGTCTTGGGATCCTTCAAACATCTGACAGAACAAGGGCCAAACCTTGAAAGATGCTTGACAAGTGTATCTGTCAAGGTAGAAGCATATTTGCTCTCCATAGGGATTTCATCCCACAATATTAAGGTTTTATTAGGACAATGCACATAATAAATCATCAGATGAATGTCATGGAGGATGACCTGCAGATGATCTTACTGCTTCCCTTTGAGACTTGTCTTCTGGGAATATTAATGGCATGGGCTACCTCTACAAGTGTAGTCCATGACCACAGACAGATAGACACATCTCAGACGCTTTCCTGGATCCCTATTTTGGGAGAGGAGCTGAAGGTGGCACCTACATGAAGTATTTTGTAGGCCACAAGTGGAATAGAGGGGTTAATATTTGTAAGACAAAGTCAGTAGTAATGAGGTGATATTTTTATATCTACATGTGGTGTTAAAAATTGATATGGGCCTTCGAGGGAAGGGGGAGGAGGGTGTGCAGTCTTGGTGTGCTGGAGCCTTGAGTGACCCACCTACATTACTGAATCCTTCCTGGTGGATAGAAAGCCTTGTAGCAATTTTTTTTAAAAAAAGTAAACTAAATAAGATTAAATTAAATAAGAGAAAAAGGAATTGTTTAGAAGATTCATTTTAAAGCAAAAAAAATAACTAGGAAATATTGAGAGTTTCTTGAGAAGAACCAGCTTCTCCTGGAGCAGAATAGGTTTAAAATCTGTTTCACTGATATAACTCAGAAAATCCATGATTAAAAAGTCTAGCCTTGAGAGTTTACCATACATCATAAGAAAAAGATGAGTCAACACATAATGTTGCAATTATAGAGTTCTCAAGGATACACAGGTGGTATAATAAGTAAGGTCACAGTCTTTCCATCAGCAGTATCCCCTCTACTTCTGCAGTTGCTATGAATGGGAAATAATAATATTTATGATTGCTAAAAGACCAAAGTTCAGAGCAGATCGATCTAATATTTTGAAGGGTAAATAGATAAAGATTTGTTACATAATGAGTACCTATGGTATCTATACTGGCTGGTTTATCTCTGTGTGATGGTCATCCAGACCATGGGGATGAGCAATATATGCAATAGTGTGTAGCAATGACATTTAAAATATCCCCTCTCCCCATCCAAAGACATTATAATTTCAAACAAGTGGATTTTTCATTCTTGACTGGCTTGTAAAAGATCAACATATTGAATAGATCCCCAGTATGGCCACCCACCAAACCTGCTAGATTATGCCCTGAACTGGGAGTTTGTGGAGCTGATTCTATTCCCAGCTTTATTATCATCTTTGTTTTTTAGGCTACTCCCTTCATCTTTACACATCAGTATTCCATTTCCCCAGTTGTTTTCCCCCACTTTCCTTTGTCTGTTTAGACTAAGCCAAAGCTAGTGTTCAGAGCCCTGACAGGAGATGTCCATTAGGAAGAAAAAAATCATCGTAAGTTCAGGTGCTGTCCTCATTTCTTCAGCTCATATGAGTCTGTAACTAATGATATGCTGATCTACACCAATGTGATATGTATTAGTGATGGGACAGAGGTTTTTCTGGCACAAAACATGTATGAGAATGGACTATCCAGTAAAACAGGAATGTGACTTTTAAGGATCCAACAATAAATGAATCATCTAAAGAAAACATCTGCTTCACTAAAAAGGTAGGGATAAACTGAGAAAAGAAGTGCTAGGCAATCTTTATTTTCCAAACTTCTTTATTTCCCAAGCACTGAAAATCACTGACAGTAGGGGAGTAGCAAAACTAGCATTGAAGGAACACAAGTTCACTTCAGGCATAAGCAACTCAACAAGGAGATCTGCACTGGTGGTTCAATCAATGAATTTGCAGCAACTTTGCCTGAGGGATGTTCATTCCAAGAAGGAGGGACTCATAGTATCCATGATTATCTATTCACCATAGTGATCTATTTATCTTCTTTTAGCTCTGCTGCATCTGCTTACTGTAATACTAAACAGGCAAATTCCTTGAAGTGCAACCTGTTCCTCTCCTTTCTTGATGTCACTTCTATAGTGATATTCTGGAACTTGACTGCTCCATTTCTTCAGAAGACATGACACACAGATAATCTACTCTCATAAAGTTTGTAGTAGGACATGCAACAATTTCAAGGAAAAACCACAATATCTTTTCAATTCTTTTATTTTCAAAATAGTAAGTATAAGGAAAATAGGACTTCCAAACTCACTACTTTGCTATTCCTAGGAAATGTAGTTGGCCCATTATTTTAGGAGATTTTCAATGTATTCAGATACAAGCTTTATCATTCAGGTTACACATTGAAAACACACACCTGAAATGGATTATTACTAAAAGAGCAGTCATTTTTTAATTTCCTTATCTTTTGCCTTAAAATTTCTAACCTTAATGTTGTATTAATGCCATTTTTTTTTCATTTTAATATTTCATCTTGATTTAAAATGCAGTTAAATAAGTCGTTGGGATTTATACAGTAAGCTAATAGTATTGACAGACCCATTCAGTGTCCTTTTACCCATAGGGCTCTTCTCCAGTGAGATAGCAAGTGAGAGAGTACTTTTAATCACCTATTTAAAGCTAGCAGAGTATTCTGATGGTTAATTGCTAGTATATCTCCATTCAAAATAAAGGAAAAGAACATTATTTTGTAATAATTGATCTCCTATACCACTAAATCCAAAACATTCTTAATTAGGAAGAAAACTAGACATAGTTAATGCAAATGTGAGGCACTAACAGATTTTTCTGCTATTCTTCCCCTGCCTCTCCTGCAGCAGAAGGGGAGCAAGTTCTTTTGTTCAATGAAAAATGCCCATCAAAACTCAGAGAAAACCGATAGAGATGGTGGTGTCCAACTTTATCTACCTGTCATTAAGATTTTTGAAAAGACACAAAAATGTTGAATTCTCTTTGACATATTCTAAATCATTACTGATTTGTTGACACTCACACGGTTGCTTTGATGGCAATAGAACAAAATTTTCAAAGTGGTTGTCAGACAAGAGGAAGATGTATTTGTGAGTGGAAAAGACAAAAGGGAAAATAGATTTACAAAAAATACAGGAAGTTGCTTTCATTTATTTTTTCCCATTGTATTTGTTTGGGTTTTTTTTACTAAAGAAATACTACATACATTACAGAAATGCATGAGCCAAATACAAGAAATTTGCTCATAAAATTTCATTTTTTTATATTTCTGTTCCAGGGACACCTTCCTCATCACAGAAGTGTTAATTTCATCTGGTTGACAGCTATAGAAATAACCTATGTTCTTAAGCAGTGAAAACAGAGGTAGGAACATTTGCACAATGAATTCTATTTTCTATTTGATTCTAAAATCTAAATGCTGTCCCTTTAAAGGAGACCTTGCTATCTTGATAAAGAAAACTAATGAGGTGGCCTTTCTAGGGCTAGTCACATAATAGCCATGGTGACAAGGGCCTCTATCACGGAATAAAGCAGAAGATAAATGAGATTTTTCTAATATCCATTCCACCCATTGTTCAGAAGTGTCATGCAATACAGCTTCTATTTATCATGAGATAGTAGATACTGAATGCTATTTTGTAAAGGAAGCCTAAATTGCAACATTGTGTTATTAACAGCCTTTAAATACTATTTATTCCTTACTGTCCTTTTTGTAATTGTGCAAAACCAAGTGTATTTTTTGTTTTGTTTTGCTTGTTTGTTTTTCTTTTTTTTCTTTTATTTAATGGACATAAAGGACAGTATTTATACTGAATGTCCACAGAGCTTTTAACAATAAAATGAGAATACGTACTTCAGTCAGCTAGCCTAAAACTAGTCCCACCTACTCCAAGAAGAAGTGTATTTCACCCAGACCTCCTTTTCTCAGCTCCCCATCTTACTTCTACAGAGCCACAGGATGGGCCAGATTGAAAAGGACGAGGTTGGGTCCAAACTCTCTGCCCAAGCAGGGTTCGTTGTAGAGGACGTGGCACCAGATTGTGTCCAGAAAGTTTTGGAATATCTTCAGTGACAGAGGCTCCATGCCCTCTCTGGGAAATATATTGCAGTACTTGGATAGTAAAGAAGTTCATCACGTTCAGCTGGCACTTCCTGGGCATCAGTTTCTGCCTTGGGCATCTGAGAGGAGCCTGGATCCATCCTCTTGACACTACCCCTTCAGATACTGATAAATATTGATGAGGTCACCTCTCAGTCACCTCTTCTCGAGCCTGAACAGGCTCAGTTCCCTCAGAGAGATGGCTCAGGGCACTGCTGGCCCATGGACAGCTTGTTGTCCACCAGGACCCCAGGTCCAGCTCTGCAGGGCTACTCTCCAATAGAACAGTCCCCAGCTTGTACTGGTTTGGGCGTTATATCTCCCTAGGTGCAGGGAAAAGTGTTTATTTTACACAATATTTTTAATATCCAGTCTCAAACTCTGCCATGGCCTTCACCTTTTGCCATGTTCCAGCCAGACCCCTCAAGGCAGGTCATCCTCCTTCAGAGATATTTTAGAGTGTAGGGAGTGTGGCTGATCTCTCTGCAAGTGTTTCCATTGGATTCCTTTGTTCACTTTGGAAATACCTGGTCTTCACAGGTATGCATTTATAATTAAAAAAAATTTTAGAAAGGGGATTACATGTTATGATGACTTGCAAAAGCAGGGGACTGAACTCAGTTGTTCTGGATGTGCCCTTCAAATCCCTATTCTGGTGGTATTAGTTTCCTATGGTGTTCAGGACTTGGTAAGTCTTTATTTCCTCCCTGCTCCTCTATGATATGGTAATGTATGATCCCAGGGAAGAGTTAAATTAAATTTTATCCCCTCCAAAAAAAAAAATAAATCATAGAAACAGGATCAAAGTTTGGCTGAGGTCTCCTTTGTTGAACAGGGCCCTACAGCAGGTTGGTTGCCATGTCCAGTTGGGTTTTGAACAACTCTTAGGATGGAAACACCAAAACCTACTTGGGCATCTTGTTGTAGTACTTGGTCACCCTCACAGCAATAAAGATTTTTTTCTTAAGTTTAAAGAATTGCCTCTTGTCACTGAGTGACACTGAGAAGATGCTGGCCCCCTTCTCTCCACAAGCAGGTATTTATACACACTGATAAGATCTCCTTGAGCCTTCTTTTCTCCAGGCTGAACAGTCGCAGCCCTCTCAACATCTCCTCATGAGAGAAATATTCCAGTGCCTTAATCAGCTTCATGGTCCGTTGTTAGATACACTCCAGTATGTCCATGTATGCCCCATACTGGTGAGCCCAAAGCTAGGCAGTGTCTAATGTACCCCAGGAAGCCACTGGTGTCATTTCTTGATTTTGATTCTTGGATAATAGAAACAATTTACACTGAGTACCCAGACTTCGACTAGCATGGGAGTTAGGTCAAAAACTCTTTGATGAATTAGGTGCATTTGTTGCACACAAAATGGTACTCAGAATTTAGTTGTCCTAGAAAAAACATTCATAAAATGCTTCATGAGCACAAGTGATCCCACCTGAGGTTCCTGGCCTAGATCCAGTGACATATGACATTTATATGGCCTCCAAGACCAAGATTTAAAGATAATGTAACCTTCCATGTAAATCAATGATATGCTCTTCAGTCTGTTGCAATTCAGATACATCAACAGACTGAAACAGTGAACCAAAAGTCTGAGTGCCCCAAGCTGGGCTTAATCTGTGGAAGTGAAGGAGCTGTATCAATACTTCGGTATCAATAATGTTATTTAGACACAGACCATTTTGGTCAACAGAATGGGACTTGGCAGTAATAATGAAACCTGCTGCATTTCAAAGGAAGAGCAGCACCAGGGAATGAAATGTGGAGAAAAAGAAATACAGAATCAAGGGAAGTCGGGAGGAGATGGTGAGGTGAAAGAGTAACTAAGACAGAAGATGTGTAACATGGTAATAGCAGTTAAATGCACAATTATGCCAAATTTGCTGCTTGGTCTCTGTGCAAAGAGTCATAATGAAAGAAAGATTCTGTGCAAAGCAGGGACAATTTATGCCCCAGTCCATTGATCCAGTTTCAAAATTTGATCTTCCTTCTCATCTAAATGGACCCCTGGGGCTTTTCTGAACCCCTGGCACCTTGCAGCAAGTACTCAGTTTCCTTCTGCTGCACCTTCCACCCAAATAAACGGCTGGAAGACTGTGCAAGATTTTAATTGCCGTTTCAAAGGATGAAAAGACCTGTGTAATTTGCAACCTGTGCAGCTTTACTCCTCCATGGTCAACTCTGGGGTGCCAGGCAGGCCAGCAAGCTATAAGCAAACAGTTTTCTGCATAACTTGTGAGGAAAGGAAAAATTCTAGTCATGGATATTGGCACAGATCCACTCTCACATGAAAACTTCCACTAAATCTTTAATGCCCAGGGAGAACACCTGAAAAAGTCTATGCTTAAAACACTGACTTGTAAATTGGATCCTTGATTTAGCTGCAAATTCCCATTGTGACTAAAGGAATTTTGCTTGATTTTTGTGTCTCTGTTCTCTAGAATGAGGATAAAGCTTTATATTTCCTGTTTGAAACTGTGAGGTGTTGGCAGTTAGGAGTGGAAAATATTTTGCCCAAATAAAACATATATGAAGATAATAGCAATAGCTGTGTCTCAGGCAATGCTTTTCATCTGCAGATATTAATGTGGTCTACCAAGTATCATTATCTCAATTTATAAAAGCAGAAACTGAGGCACAGGAAGGGGAAATTGCATGTCCAGGGTCATGACAGGAACATCAGTCTGATCTCCCAAGTCCCTCATTTCTGTGCTTTACTGTGTCCCACAATGATGCCTTTCTGGGACACATGGAGTAATAGTGATGATAATGAGCACACAGATATCTCCTCTGGAAGGTCTTATCATGTATCTGCCTGCATGCAACTCAATTTATACACCTTGGAAGGATGAAGGGCTAAGTCAATATAGCATTAATGCAATACCCTGATGGCTGTTAGCTTCAAAGACATCTTAACCTATTTTTCATGAGAAACAAGGCTTTGAAAGGAGAGCAGTCATGATACACGTAAGTGACACCTTTTAAATTATGATCAAAGTTGAAAAGTGTTGTGAAGTTACCAAGAGACCTATATATTGGTTTACAGACTGTATTTACTAGATCCATTATTTCATGCACAGTATTTCTAGCCTGTACACTCATAGGATAGATTTGCAGAAGAGGAATTGTCTGTTTTTTCTCTTGGGACATAAAATGAAACAAAGGGCAGTGATATAGTTCAGGTGCTATAATGAAAAGACTTAAGTAAGTTCCTAATGCTGACCTAGACTTGCAGGGAATTGCTGGCATGACAGTGAGTGTGATATTCCTGAGTATCTTTTGGATCTGGGCCTTAGCAACTTCTTTGTACCTTTGCTAAAGACACTTTTAATTTTTTTTCATTCATTTTATTAAAAAAAATTAAAAATATCCCTACTAATGGTGTTGCTCTGAGGACAAATGCAGTAGTCATTTTGTAGACAATCAAATTCTACTGTACTGGACACAATGAATTTTAAAAGTGTTTGGGAAATGTCTTTTTTCTGAGCTGAGACCACCTTCATGTTACATCATTGGTAGATACTTGTCTGATTTAGTGGGGACTCTATTCTCAATATATTCTAGAGCTTTGCTGTCTTCATTGTTGAATACTACTCAGAGTCTTTTTTCATAGTGTAAGCCTGTGATGCCTTATTCTGTCCTTTGCATCAGCTTCTGTCTCTAATAGCCTTTTATATCTCTCACACTTCCCATATCCCCTTAGAATTAATGATTTTTAGGTTAAACAAACCTGAATAAATTTAGACATTACCACCACTACTCTTTGAGGTCTTCCCAGTAGAACTAAAACCAGCCAAAGAACTGCAACTAAGATTTTTACAGGTTTTATATTGCCCTTTGGAGTGGTTTCTGTCCTGGTTTCTGAAGTTTTGGTGGACAGTCTTTACTCCCTGGATAAGTTTTTAATGGAAAGTCTCAATACAATCTAAAGCAGAGATGGACTTCCTGGAAATCCCTTGATATCTCACTCTAATTTGACAATAATATAATAACCTAACTTATTTTGTGTCTTTCCTCCCCTAATTTTCTTGTGAGTAGAAAAACTCAAAAGATCTGCCTTTGACTCTTCTCCTCTGTTCCCAAACCTTCCCATTCCAGTGGGTGCCATCTAGATTGTTTTGACACAATTTCTCCTTTGTGAATTTATGCTGACATTTCTAAGTACCTACATGAGTGTGTTTCCATTAAACAGTTCCTAGAAAATAATGATGTGGGAGATATTGTAGGTGTTGTCTTCAGCAGCTGGGTCTTGTAACTTTTTAAGACTGTTCAGGAGGAGAAACAACTAGGAAGGGTGAGTTCATAGCACTGTAGATTGACAGGGGAAAGCAGGATCTGCTGTTTGGCCAGCTGTAATCTGAAACTGAGTGAAGAAAAAGCACGATGGAAAGCACATCTTGGGCTGGTTTAGGAGAAGAAATTAGGAGCCTTTTATTTTTCTGAGGAACATTGAAAGACAGTGATCAACAGAGAGTGCTACAAGAAAGACTGCGATTGTCAATGATGGACTAAGCCTGAAAAGCTAGAGCTGGTGGCTGCATCAATTAAATAGATGCATTATTGTTTAATATCCAAATCACAATCCTCTAGGAGCAAGAACCATTCCGTGTGCAGTGTGTGTTTCTTTGAACTTCCCTCTACCAACAAGCAAGTCATGGTTTCTGTACATGCAGCCTGCAAAGCATTCTACTGCATATACCTTCAATTCTGAGGGATGGCTGAAAATCAAAAATACTGAAAAAATAGTAACATTACTGCATGAAGGGGCTGGAAGACTCTCAGATACTGTGTTAGAAATGTTGTAATGGGTGCATGGAATAGGAAGGCTGTTCTCAAATCAAACTTCTCTGGGAAAAAATTGACAACTAAAATTTTTTGTAACTTTAAGACAATTCAGAAAACCTTACCATAGTAAAAAATACAACACATTATGAATTAGAAATTATATTAGCCCTTAAAAACAAATAAAGATATTTGGGTGTTATATTTTATTACCCAGTGAGACTTTCATAACTTTCATGCCAATCACCAAGAGACAATAAAAAGAAAGTAATATTTACTTCTAGACAATACATATTTTAGTGGTTTATGGCTAATTATAAACAAAGAAAGGTGCTATATGTAACACTGTTGAAGTTTATTCATCATAACAACATCAGAGAAAGCAATTTCTGGAAATTTAGTTTGTTATTTGGTGTGTCTTGAGTTATAAAGTGGAATAGATTACTATTTCAGACCCGCTTCAGTTTGCACAGACTTCTGCCGAACGCAGCAGAAATATTTTGATTTGCATGTGCAATATGCCTTTCTTGGGCAGGACAAGCAAGCTCCAGGTTCTTGCTGAGAGGCTGTTATGGCGTCCAAATGATCCGTTTTAAAGGTACCTCTTGTGTATCTCTACTACATAATAGTAGAGCATTGTGCAGGTTCCTCTATGATCACAAGGCAGACAGGAGTTATTTGCCTTCCAGAGTGCAGTACTAGTGGTATAAAACACTGTACATTGATATTTAAAGGCAAAGAAACACTTCTAGAAGACTACCTGAAGAATATTTGCTGTTATCTGCATGTGATACTTGTCTCCATAGGTGGCTTACTGGGGTTTGAATGCAGGATGGTCAGAACTAAAAACACAAACTGCACTGACAGGAGGGATCAAGACAAAACTCTGTGTGTAGCACATGGAATCATAGAATGGTTTGGGTTGGAAGGAGCATTAGAGAACTAGAGATCTAGTTCTAAACTCCCTGCTGTGGACACTCCTGTCTCTCTATAGGGCATAGTGCAGCACTAATTAACATGCACTCAATAGATTAAACAAATATGCAGAGGAGAATAAAACAGAAATGAAAACAGCATTCAGATGGAATTTTGTTAGAGATCAGCCTGCCAGGTAAATTTAGGGATGTATTTCAAGATGCCTATTAGAGTGTAGTAAGAAAGAAAGAGCTCTTTCCGCATAGGGTTTGAGGCTGAGTGTCTTTTCAGAACTGACTGTTAAGAGAAAATAATACTGTGTTAAAGAGGCAAACAATTGACACTGCTAACTCACATGGTTTTATATGAAGTCTTGCAATATTTGATGTTTTTTTTTTTTCCTAGCTTAATGACTCCAGTGACTTGAAAAGAATATCTGTTTTCATTTCTTTATAGTTGTGGGAAAAATCTTTTCCCACCTCAAGAAACTTTAAAACTCTAATATCTCAAGAACCGGGCAGGGAGCAAAAAGCCTGCAGACAAAAAGACTATTAAAAGAACTTTTTGGAGTGAACTCATGATTTTTTATTGCTTGGAGTCAGCAACATGGGGAGGTATTGTGTGTTTTTTCAGTACTGAGGAGCGATTTCTTTCTGTACTAACCTGAGTGTTTTTTTAGCTACTGTGTATGAAGCTGCTAATAAAACATTATCCTCAAAGAGCAAGTTAACATGTTTTAAAATTCCACTGCAATAGTCATAGGGTTCCCCTAGTTTTGTTTCAAAGGAGTTAAGAGGACACCACAGTGCTGGTATTTGGGTTGGCCATGCAGTGGCTGAGCTGCAGCTCATGTCTCTGGTGTCTCTGCTCTCCCCAGCGCAGTGGAGTTACTGTGGTCACAGGAAGAGCCTAACAACCTGAAATCTGCTACGCATGGGTACATGGATGTTGTGAGGATTTAATTAACACTTGGAAAGCATTCTGAGGTCCTCAGATGACAAGGTTTACAGAACTCCAAATGACTGTTATTATATCCCCTCTGTGTTTGTGGTGGCAGATAGCCAGCAAGAAGAAACGTTCAACCAAAACCAGGCATTTTTCCCGAAACCTTTGTTGTTCTAGGCTACTGTTGGAAAAAAAAGGTGGATCTGTATCCAATTTAGCGAGTGCAAATTACAAGTGGCTTTGTTGGGATTCATCTGTACTTTTGAGCATTATACATATAACCAACAGCAAGCTGTCTTGCTGCCTGAGTATATACTTATTACACAACTAAATCAGAGAACTGGTTGCAAACTCCAATATTTGAGTAAAACCCATCTATCTGTGACACTTCTTTGATAGAGCATACCATAAACAAATCATTTCCTCCATCTGCAACTTAGCTATTTTTGAAAACAGTGTTCATCTTGTCAGACCCCAGCATATATGTTGAAAACAAAACCCAAACAAAATAAAACCCTCTCAAAACAATGCACTGTATGTCACACTCAATTCTTCCCTATGAGAAATTGAACTGTAAATAGCAGATCTTAATCAGTGACCTTAAAGCTAGATGTGAGAGTATCCAGATATTATGATGACAATAGCACTAGAGCATGTCTATAACAGATTCTTTTATTCCAAATGTATCTTCATGTATATGATCCTTGTGGGTCACCTGTAACTCAGGATATTTTATTATATGTGCACAAAGAATATACACAAAGACACTTAAGCCTTCTCTTTGAGTGGCACAGCTGTATTCACTAAACAGGGGGTTCCACAGATAGCAGTTATAGTCAGTTCTGCCTTTTTGCAGAGTCTCAGGAGAAAGATTTAGTTAATGCATAAATATACGCCATCAGTACATGTATGTAGAGAGCATTAAATCCTCCTTTCCAGCAAACTTTCTTTCACAATTTATCCAGCTTAAGTGATATTGATGTGACTCATATGTTTCTATTGTGTTTTTATGCTAAAAACATTTCTGTAGTGTAAACACACACAATTCTATTGCAGATGACTGATTCGTTGCTTTTTCCAAATTGATCTATACCACTGCCATGCAAGGCTATTAACATAACCAAACTCTGGATCTGATTTTATTGCAGAACTCAAAGCTGCTTAAAAAAAGTAGATACAGAAATGTTAATATATTCAGCAGAAGGTATTTTAAATAAATATCTGTCAGATAGTTAAATCTGTGTCTCCCCAGTGTTAATTATGGAGCAATCAGAAGAGGACAGGGAAAAGAATATTTATTACAGGTTGAAAAGCCAGTTATTAGGTCTATATCACAGCAAGCTGTGTGGACTTACCTGCAGAAACTGTCTTTCTGATGATGGATTGAGTCCTTTCTAAATATTTTTCAAACCATGTTTGAATTAAGAATAGTGATAACTGGCAAGGCACAATTCAAAAGCAGATAAAAGCCATGAACAGAAAAAATGATCAGCTAGGGCAAAGAATGCAGCCATTTGCTCAGCTATAAAGAGAAAAATAAAATCTATCCCTGTTGGTGAGAATCCAACAGGCTGAAAGCTATACTTTCATACAGCCCAAACATGAGGCATTTAGATAGGTAATTCCCACTGACTTCCATGGAACTGATGACTCCAAAGGCATGGATGATCCTGGCTTGACACTTTCCTAGATCTGAGGTTACAAATGTATTAATTAGAATAGTAATTTTCATTTGCCTAGGGAATTTTTGAACCTAATTTCCCCTGACCCTTAAGGGACATTAAGGACAGTTACCAGCTCTTCTGTGAAACCCTTGCATAAGGTGCTAAGTTGTGCACAGGCATAATTGAGAAGGAATGGTTAAATATTCTTTTCTAACCTTATGTGATATTTTGTGTACTTATTTGAACGAATTCAGAGGAATTAAAGCAAAAATGCTATATGATAAGTGGCACTTTTCTGTGATCTGCTTGTTGTTTTTTAACAACAGGCTGTTATAATGTGAAAAAATCCAGTGAACGACAGAACATACAAAGGCCAGCCAGGAAAGATATCTCTGAGGCAGATACATCTGACTCATCTCTTTTTAGACCTACTGCTCACTAACAAATTCACCTCTGCATGAACATCTGCATGACCAGAACTAGATTTGGGAAATGAACAAAGTGGCAGAGTGATGGTTGTTGTGTAGAGTTTACAATGAACAAAACAAATAAAATTCCTTACCTGGTCAAACAGAACCAAATTATTACCTAACAGAAGGAAGCTGAGGTGTGCAAAGAGAGGTTCAGCATTTACTATCCCTAAAAGTCCTATATGTTGCCTATTTCTCCTTGTATAAGCTTGTTATCAATTGTCCTGAACTCAGTAGGAAACCTGTGGATCTTATCCAGCAAGATAAAAAGTTGGGCATTTCTGGCAGAAGTTGCAGAAAAAAAGTAGAAATGTAGGGGTTTATTTTTGGAGGCTTTGTGATTTGTAAGAAATCAAATATTAAAAATGAAGTTATTATAATTGCTGTCTCCTCAGTGCAATCCTGGTTACAGTGAAAAGGAAAATGCCACGTTCTTGCATGGTTAGAACAACCACTGATATTAACAGGAAATGAAGTGCTGTCTTTGCATCTCAGAAAATGAGATGTGGCTACAGTGACAAATACACTCTCCCACTTTTGCACATACATGTTTTTAGGACGAGAGGCATGCAGTGAAAAATATCTCTTTTTACTTTCTCATTTCCATTACAGAAAAGTGTCATTCTTGAGCATTCTGTAGCATAAGACTCATAAAATTCAAAAGTACTGTATCCAACCCTATGAATATAATGCATAGTGATTACACAGTGCATCCACACTCCAAAATGCTGATGCTGACAGAAAATACTACACATACAGAAATGGACCAGACTATAGGGTGCCTGATAGCAGCAACATTTGGTGATTTTGGTCTTTCTGAGCAAAATTTATCCTAGCTGATACATTTGTAAGAGCTTTTTACCTTGGTAATGGCAGTGTCTCTGTATTTTCTGCATAATTCTCCCTTTCCCAAGGTACAGGTCACATTAAAATTGACATATAGATTACTATCCAGGTTTACTGTTATTTTCATGTGATTTTTTTCCCCATCATATATATCACAAGCCACTGTTCTCCCATCATGAGCCAATGTTGAAGTTGGTTGCTGATGGATTTTAGAACTGAAGGACTAGCAAAGCTCATTTTTTAGAGATGCTTTTTAACACGTTTTTCCAGATGTCCATTAGAACACTGGCACTAGGATGCTCCCATGGAAAGTTTAATTCAACCTCTTGGCCAGAAAAGCAACTATTAAGAAGATACCTGGCAACTTGCATTTTAAAGGACATCTCATTTAATGTGTAATTTTTATATGGTTAATTGGTTCTTTGTTATTCTTTTTGTCCCATAAATGTGATAGTTCCTTGTAAGGTAAGTCTCTAAGGTGAGGAGGAGTTATACATCTCCAAGGCTGTCTAAGCAAACAAGTTGGATGAGGCTTTGTGCAACCAGGTCTAGTATAAGTTTTCCTGCCCTTGGGAAGGATGCTGGAACTAGATATCTCTAATGGCCCTTCTAGCCCAAACCATTCTATGATTGTATGACTGTGTGATCACCTAAAACTCCAGAAACTCTCCAGGCCTCCAGGGGCCTTACTGATGCTCTGAAAGAGGAATACTTTCTAAAATGTTGCTGTGGTATCAACTAGGCTAAAACAGAAATGCCTCACTAAATATGGCAATTCTTATTTGGGCCATGAAATATTAGGGCAAGCAAATGAGAGAATATCTGCTTTTCCATTTAGTTATTACTTCTAAATGTAAATCCTAGCAGTTACTTGAGAGAGAATTTAAAGCCTGTTTTTTGTTTATTGAAGTACTACAGCCTCTCACAAAGTGCCAGCAGACTCAAGTGACAGATAGGGGCAGAAACTATAAGGAGAAGGTAGATTTGAAGGCCCTTAGGAAATTCAGATTTACAAGAACATATCTTGCCTATTGCTTGAAATTAATAGGTTTGTGGATTTTAAAATCACAGAAGACTATTGTGATTAAATAGTTTGACCTCGTTCTAGTCTGAGTTCCTGAGTTTGAGGCCATACTTCATCCAGGGATTTCTGTCTCAAGCTCGGCTATATGTTGTTAAACTAAGATGCATGTTTTACAAGCATAGCTGATCTTGATTTAAGGACTACAATGACACATAGTAATTTGCCCCAGTAAGTTATCTCATTATACAGTTAAAAAATAAATGAGTTTCCCTTTATTTCTAGTTTGAACTTTTTTGATTTCAGCATGCAATTACTAGACCTTTTCCTGCTCGGTCTGCTAGATAAAAGGCCCCTTCAAACTCGGCATAAGTACTTGAGCAAATAGAGACTGTGATTTAAGTTACTTGTAAATCTGTTCATTTAAGCAGCTAAAGAGTTGCTGCCAGAATTAACTGTTTTCTATAGTGCTGTGGAGATAAGCGATTTTTCTGAGGCATTTTACTGCCAAAATATTGTTTTCGGGGGACATGATACTGTGTCTTTTTTTTTTTAATTTTTAATTTTTAATTTTTATTTTTTTCACTTTTTATTTTTTTTTTTAAAGGACAGTGAGATTTGTCCAACAGCTTTCAGAAGAAATGTCAGCCACAGGCAACCAAAAGAGAAATCCCTAGATTCTGTTAGATCCTTCTAAAAATGATAATGAATGATGGGAAAATACATTCAGAAATGTGGACCTAGACTAGAGAGGATTAGAGGAGAAGTCACTCGTGTCATGCAAACCAAATTTCAATCAGTTGTTGATATTGGATTGATTCAGTTGTAGACTGAGGCAGTTACATGTGCAGTAGGTATCAGATCCTTCATGATGGTTAATGGAGTTCTAACTACCAAAACCACCTACCTAAGGTGTAGTTCACCTCATGATATACAAGTTTTTCTTGTGGGATTTCATCTAGGATTGCCTTGACTCCAGTGCCTGTATTAAGACTGGCTTGATCTATCTGCCCACGTGTTGACATTGAGGTTACTGGACATGCCACTGGTGCCTCATCTGCTCTTCAGCGGCCAGCATGGGTGGGCAAGGACCATTCCTAGTCCTGTATCATAACCACTGACATGTGTGAACACCTAAAATACACTCCAGCAGCACAGGTGACAGAAGATACGTATGGGCAAAGCTCAGGTACCCAGATCACAGATGCACCACTATACATTGACACTTGCTTTCCAACATCATAATCTCAAATCTACTGAATGGGAGTTGCCTAAACTTAAACTAGCACTCTGTGGAAAAAAGGCAATCCTTAACCCCTCACCCATGTGCTGATGTTTACTTGGGGTGGAATATATGTCCCCTAAAATCAGGAATAGAATTCCTGTGTCTGATGGGACACAGTCTCAAGCTGCGTCAAGGGAGGTATAGGTTAGATATTAGGAAGAAGTTTTTCACAGAAAGAGTAATAAAGTTGTGGAATGGACTGCCCGGGGAAGTGGTGGAGTCACCATCCCTGGATGTGTTTAAAAAAAGGCTGGACGTGGCACTTGGTGACATAGTCTAGTCTAGTTGAGGTTCTAGGGTAAGGGTTGGACTCGATGATCTTGGAGGTCTCTTCCAACCTAGTGATTCTGTGATTCTGTTATTCTGTGAATTCAGCACCTCAAATAGATGTTTAGTGATCATAATATGTTGTGAATTATTTTTTGTCTAGTTAGAATCATAAAATTATAGAATCATAGAATAACCTGAGCTAGAAGGGACATTGAAGATCATCTAATTCCATCACTCCTGCGGTAGGGAGGGATATCTGCCACTGGACCAGGTTGCTCAATGTCCCATCCAACCTCGTCTTGGACAATGATAACTTCAAAGATCTTGGGCCTGCTGTAGTCTCTGCATCATATCTGACACTCCATATGCATGTCTTGGACACCAAAGGCATCTCAAAAGACCATGAACATCTATTTGATGCAACAAAGTCCTACCCTATATATCTAAGAAGTTTGTTCTAGAGGTCTGAGCGACTACATAGGCTCTTCTGGAGTCACTAGAGAAAAACGGGCATCTTCAGAGGATAATCCCTTTGATCTAAAAAAGTAACAGTTTTGTAGAAAATTACTGACTTTAGGAAACAACCCTTTCTTTCTGTAGACAATGCAGGGAACATGCATGATTTAGAGAAGCAATATTTAGATGCCTAATTTAAGGCACATGAAATCTGTCCCAAGTGACCTTCACTTGTGCCCTTTGAGATAAAATGACATGCTTTATTTGGAAATAGCCCTGAGCCATTTGCAGAAGGTTTATGTCCTTTCATGAAAGAAGTGTTCATGACATTAAATGACAAACATGAGATTTGATTACAATCCATATTTGACATACATTAGAAACTAACAATATTAATTTACAAGACAAAACATGTTATAATAGGCTGTCAATATATTCAGTTTAAGATGTACCACATATGACCAAAGACAGCCAACCAGAGGATTATGTTGTCTGAATTCCTCAATAAAATGGCAACCTTTAGATGTAGTAAATATTACATTTTGGGGGAAGAAAAAGTTAAGAATGCAAAACTATAGCTAAGAGAAACACAAGCCCAGAGGGAGAATTCAAGATTTGTTTATGTATAATTGGGTTTTGCTTTGTGAAAATCTTGACAGCTACAGGAGCTGCTTTACTTGCATAAGACTGTTAATCACATTCATGTATCTACATGCTGCTAACTGCATACTAAATTCCTGAAGATTTACAGCCTTTGCTCTGGTTTTACCTCATTTATACCACATATTGCCCCATAGAAGTAGCTCACCGCATATGGGGGACTGAAATTTGAGCATTATCTCTGTATCTTAATGGCTAATCCTGAATGATGAACCTGTGAGTCCAAGCACTTTTGCACACCCTGAAGTAATTTAGGTTGTGACAGTCTGTAATTCACACTGTAAATCAATGAAACTAGAGATGTATTTTATAATTTGGCTTAGGCACGTGCATATGCCAGGTTAATAAATATCAGTACAGACAGATAAAATTTTACATTAACATGTTATTTAGTATAGTTTCATAATCAGTTGTTTACAAGTGAAGTTATGGCATATTTGTAAGGAGAAGGCTACAGCCTGAGTAGAAAATTAATGGCACTATGNCCCCCAAAGAAAATCACTGAGATCTGAATTGGATACTAGTGAGCTTCCTCCTTTCAGACTCTCATTGAGCATCAAATTTGGGCTCTTCCCTTTCAAATTCTGTGCTGTTTATGTCTCTCTTGTCCTTTCCTAATAGTATTTCCTTGCTCTGCCTAAAAGATTCTGCTTTCTCATCACTTCCCAATCTGATATTTTTTTCCTTAGAATACTCCAAACCTGAACAGTTATAGTGTTCTGTGGTGTAGGTTTGAATTCCCTCAGGCTGAGGATATTTAACCACATTCTCACCTTCAAAATTTCTACCCAAGACTCATCATTAAAAACAGCGGTTTCAAATAATTAAATTAAGAACTGTCAGCAGAACAAAACTCCCAAAACCCAGCAGATAACAGAGCATAAGATTTGGGGAACTCATCATGGATATTTACTGTGAGGATTTCAATGTCAAATATTAGCATTATCTTATCAAACCTTTGAGAGTGTAAACCTGAGAGAAAAGGAAGTAGAGAAGAGGAGAGAGCAAGTTCACTTTAGTTTATATCCATTGTGTACGATTAATGGGGAGAGATCATTGCCTCTTAAAATGTAGAGCCCAGTTCAACATTAAATGCCAGATTTTTAGTTTGAAGTGTTCTGAGTGAGAATATCCTGAAGACGAAGCACTTTATGCCCATTAGTGCAAGCCATGGGCAAGAAATCAGAGTTTATGAGAGAAGCCATCTTAAAGTGGTTAGACAAAGGATTTCCACCTTGCCCTGGGAGATTTTATTCTTGTCTTTTGTTGCTACAGTAATGTAAATGAAGGTATCTTCATCCAAAGTGCTTCATGCCCTAATATTATACAAAGATGTTCAGTAGATATGCTGTCACAGTCATGTCCATTTCTCAGGGCACATCAGCAACATGTAATGATTGATTAAACCAGAAATTGCAGGAAGAGATGTCTTCCAACCCTGCACAACAAGTATTTCTGAGCATATTTGGGAAATTAAAGTTGGGTACAGAGTAAAGAGATGCCTAATGAATGTCAGTATCTTTACTGGTACACTCCCTGGAATTAAGGAAGACTGGATCATTGAGTGGGATTTAGGTTTTTGAAGCCTTAGTCTCAATTTAGGTGGAACAGGGATTTAGGCATTCCATTTCACACTGTCTGCTTAGACAGTAAGCTTCTCACAACAAGAGTGATCTTCAGATCTGAAGACATCTGTCAGCATTTAACAAGTAAATAGAAATCTCTTGGTTAAAACAGGAGGGTAAGAATAAATCCAGGATTCCACACTAGATGAGAAAGAGACTTTTAAGATGCTGGATGGGTATTCTGTCACACCTCATCTGCCCAGCTTTAGGAAAGTCACTTTTCTTTCTTATTTCTCAGCTCCTATGCATAGATTGAAGGCAAAATTTCATTCTTGCAAGTGTTGTGTGTATAATATATGTATTATTCTTTAGAAATACCAACACACTAGAGAGAAGTAGCTAATATAAAACCCTAGATGAAAAGCTTTTATGCTAAGCAGAACTTCAGATTAGCCTCTATGCTTAAATTTCCAAGTGTAAAAAATGGAGATAATACACTTGCTTATAGTCTACAAGGATTTTGAGGTCTGTAGAGGGTGCCAGCTTATATAAGTATGATATATGCAACATAAACAGAGGCTGCATAAGAATTTATGCAACACTTAGACCTACTCTTAGCAGGTAGACAGTCTCTTAATTTCCTTTTCTGAATTTCACAACAAACTGTATAATTGGTGCCAGCGCAGATTAAAATATTCTTTTCCTGGATTTCATTTAAAAACTAATTAAAAACTGGAAAAGACTTAAGTTGGACAATCCTTTAGTGCAATCAATTAATAATATAAATCCAAAAGCTATCAATGTGATCAAGGTTGGCAGAAATTCACGAATTGTGTCTGATTTCATAACATACAGTATATTTGGACACATTTAAAGTGGACACTGACATTAAAGCCTATTGCAGGCAGGCTGAGCAGAGTCTGAAGGAGAATCCAGTCCACTGCCTAACCCAAGACGAAGAAGCAGAATAGTATTGATTTTGTAGCTACAAGCTAACATTAAAAAAACTAAACCAACAAACTCAATTAAAAAATAATTAAAAACACCAAACAAATTCAATTTTTATGGAATGTAGTGTTTTGAGCTCATAAAAATAGTAAAATGAAGAAAGAAATCATAGCAAATTGACTGTTGATGGTAAAATAAGACCAACAGTTTCTACCTGAAATAGTATAGTGGGAGGAAACACATCTGTAGTTTCGATTTTTTTGTCAGTTATAGAGAGTGATGTGATGCAAATATCTAATGAATGTATAAATTGTGCACATTTGTTGTTGGCTCTTTAACTCAATATACACTTGACATTCAAGACATTTATATGTAGCTTTTTCTCCAAGTGAATACATAATGGCACAGTTGGTGAAGTTTGCAAAAACACCCCTAAATATGAATGGTGAAAAAAAGGACAAAAATCTACAATGGGTTAAGAATCCTACAAGAATTGTACGATAGTGTTAGGGAAGATTGTTCTTATATCTTCAAAAGGTATCTCTAGGAGATGAATCCCATCTCCATATATGAGTTTAAATGATTTTTTTCTGTTGAGGTGCTTATTTCTGCCCTTTGAATGCAAAGGGAGCCCTACAGTAACACTCTCTGTAAGTTTTGGAAGATTATGTTAGCACCTGAAAGCCTAACTCTGTCCGTGCTCTGTTGTGCCAGATGTTATAGAAAGACATATAGGACACAGAGCACATCCTTGCTATGGCACAGAGCTTGAAGGATGAAGCCAGAGTAACTGAGGAGACATCCAACTTTAAAACTGAAAGCTGTCTTGCAGAGTTGGTCGAAAATTTTCCAACAAAATAAGTTTTCTCCAAAAATCTATAGAATTCTTGAAACACACAGCAGTTTTGATAGGAAATATACCATCACAAAGCAAATAAAACTAAATGTCACTCCAAACTGTTAATAATTTGGTGGCTAAGGAAGGAATCTGAGTTGTGGAAATTAAAGTGCAGATTCCTGATCTGAGTTTTATATTGGGAAAATTTGCTTTTAACATCCTATAGGAGTGCCCTATTATTATCCTATGAGGCCTGCCTCTGTCTTTTTGAAAATCTTCACAGTTTTAGTTTTCAGTTGAGTTCTTGTTTGGAACATATAAATTTCTGGAATCTCATAACTTCTTTTCCCCAAGCACAGTTCCTGCTTGTTCTAACTGTAACTTATCAGACAGACAACAAGGAAAAAACTCCAAAAGCCAGTATTAAATTTTGCTGGATCTAGACAAGAAATATATGTTGGGATTGATACAAAAGCCACTTAAAAGTATGAAACATTTTATGGGATTGGTTTGTGTACATATAAATTTCACATATATGCATACAGTGCTCATAGATAGAAAATATGTAAGCTACACCAACATTTCCTGAATATTGAGATATATATCACTCTAACAGAACCGTTCAGAACAGAAATAATGTCTTTTTTATGTTTAAATGTCTCTTCACACCTAAAATACCATTCCAAGAAGCAGAGATGGCATGTTTATGAACAGCTATTTACGAAAAGTAGATGCCATTTGTTTATGCCAATGAAAGACAGGGAGAAGTACATGTATGAACAGGTATATAAATTCATTAAATTGTTTTTTATGTGCACATCCTCAAACGTAAATTTGCAATTTGCAAATCCATCTTCTTCCAGACTTCCTCCAATATTGCAGCAGCAGTGAGAAATCCAGAAATCATTATCCAGCCTTCAATCAGTAGCTTACACGCCCGTGTAAGTTGCTTTATCTTAATAGTAAGATAGTGACTGACAAGAGCAATAACACTGAGATAAAACTGGATTCATATCGCTCCTTGTCAACATTCTTGGCACACCACTCATTTTTTATTCTTGAATAGAGATCCAATCAATCCTAACTCACAAAATTACTAGTGGCAATGCCTGGAATGTTGTAGAAGCTCTAATGATATATCAGTTTTAGAGACATTTGGCTCTCATAACTTTTTATAGAACAGTTTTCTAAAGGAAAAGCTTATTTAATTCAGACAGAGTAACATATTTCATGAGATGTTCTCACATCACTGAAGACATGTGTGAAGGACCGTTTGTCACTGTCGTCTTTGCTTAGTCCATGTCAGGGGTAGAACATCTGCCCTGTGTGTGATTCTGCTCTGAGGGATGGTCCAGGGGGAGAGTGAAATACTTTTTAATAAGATTTAGAGGTGAGTCTAAGTAGAGGAGAACATTTGTTTCATAGCACTCCACCACCTAGATCTTTAAAGATATAAAACATCTCCAGCCAAAGTAAATTATACTCCAGTGTTTCAGCATGCCAGGGCTCTTCCCCAAAAGCACAGCAAGTTCCTAGCTGTGTTTCTCTTCACCAGGCTCTACTGCCATTGGCTCTGGATGTCCAGGGATGATACTTATACCCTCAGAGAGGTAATGGAATAAGCCCAGTCAATGGGGGCTGGTTATGAACTTAGTTAAAGCACACTGTTTATTGGCTTTCTTTTTCTCAGGCATTGCCAGGTGTGTATTGCAGCCAACCTCATAGTGAGCATGCAACTCATTAAAGGTGGTGGAGACTTACTTGGCCAAAAGCGAGGAAAAGAATAATTTCACTTTATAAGTAAATGACTCAAATGATAGTCAAAATAAGGAAGAGAAATTACTCCCCTAGAATAGAGCATCAAGCATATACCTCATAGTCATCATGCCTGACTGTGTTTTTGCTAAAAATACAAAGTATACCCAGTACTATTTACTTCAAAATCTTACACTTGTTTAAGATATTGGAAATACGTGCTAATTAACCATAAAGGCAAACACACCACTCATACTTCTCAAAAGAATTTTAGAATTATAAACTCCCTTGGAAATTTTTAAGATGATGCTTTGTTTTACATATTCACCTTGCATTTGTTAATGAATTTTTTTTTATTTAAAAAAAAAAAAGTCTTAAGGACTCTGGTAGAAGCCAGTATTAGTCTTTCATCATTTGAAAGGAGGGTAAAAGTATCTAGAAAAAAATAAGGATACAAGAGTAATCTTCTTAATTAAACAGTAAGACTGCAATATAGAGTCTCGCACCACATTGTAAATATGAAATTAGGGATCCTAGATGAAATGTCAGAAGCTTTTTCATATGAGTTTATATCAGCAACTTGATTATCATATTGATTCTGCATATCAATGAGATAACATCCCACAGTGTTTATTCTTCACCCAATTGCTTTCTTGAATGTAATAAAATTAAATCCAATATGATATTAAATGTAAACATACACTGATATTATATGTAAATATCCATTTAAATATCTCTCTGCTTATTGATATTCAAATTCTCTCTGCAAGTGTAACATTGCTAACTACAATAATATATTTTTCAACCTTCATCCAGGGACTGGAACTAAAAAGAAGATAATCTATTTCTATTCCTTTCCATAATAACATTGCATTATTTATGGAGAAGAAAATGAAAATAGTAAGTCTATTCTGCCCAAACTACACTTCTTAGTTGATCCCTCCTGATTGGTCTTGGAAAGGAGAATGGAAAAATGAATGTGATGCACATGCTAAACTGGTTCTGGCCAGACTGAGCAGACAATTTTTACCCTGCCCTCCACAAAACAAGAACTATATTTAGACTGTAAACTCCTGACCCGGGCAGACTCTCTGTTCTGTGTTCACACTGAGACCAATACTGTGGGGTCCCGTCCTTGTCATTAGCCTCTTGTGTAACATAGCAAAACAAATAAAAACAACTTCCTTTCTGTTTTATAGACCTGAGGGCCTGTTATGGGTTATGTTATGGGTTCATTTGTGCAATGACACTCTATGTTTTTGGTGTGATCAACAGTGATTCAGAATATGATCCTGTGCCATTAAGAAACCATCATTGCTGGTGCTACTTGTACCCACAGGTGGGAGCCTGAATCCCATTTTTTTCTGAACTGATACATTTGTCCTGCTATTTCTCAGCGATGTTAAGTATTTACAGTCACCACCCTATGCCAGCTTCCTAAAGAGCGATATCCTTATTCCTTCCATGCTGATCAAGTTTGAATATTTACCCCAATGTTACGTCACTAAAATAAAGGTGAAAACTCTGAAGTATCACAGAATGGTTTGGGACAGAAGGGACCTGATAGATCATCTAGTTCTAACCCCCTTGCCTTGGACAGGGAGTCTTACACTAGACCAGGTTGCTTTGAGCCCTGTCCAACCTCGCCTTGCACACAGGGATGGGGCAGCTACAACTTAATGTTTTTAACAAAAACAATAACAACTATTAAGAATAATAACAACTATTGACAATAATAACAACTATTAACAATAGTAATAGCCAATAATTGACAATAATAACAACAATTGTAATTGATATTGCAATTACCAAAATATTGATTGCTGTCAGCTATCCAATAAGGAATAAACTTGACATTATATCATTCTACTTTAAGGCAAACAATTCTCGGACAATTTTATGATGGTTAGAGCTGTCTTATCCAACAAGGAGAATAAGGAACATTAAAATCTGTAACAAATTTTCACTGAATTAATAATATGCAACTGTTTAGCCAAAATACTCAAAAGATCACTATACATCTTGCTTGATGGGACTGAATCTTTCTTGCTCGAATTTCTCCCTGTGTTTCTTTTGCTTGTTGCATGGATAAGGGGAAAGCTGAATCAATCCATCAAAATTTTACAGTGCAAAACAAGGCAGTGAAGCTGTTTAGTAAATTTTATTTCCATTCTGAACTAATCCTAAAGATACCTAGTGATTTAACAAGAACTAATCAGAGAGCTGGGGGAAAAAAAGTTTCGTTTTTTGGTATTGTTTTATGACTTTATGTAATTACACATCTGAAATAAAAATTATGGCTGTGGCCTCATGTTTGGTACTTTGCCTCTTAATTCATGATATTACACTTCTTTTGCAATTGTCAGTAGATAAGAACATAATTGCTTTCTTTGTCTAACCTTGCCTTTGTGTTCCAAGCTCTCCATTTTACACAAAATTATTTTCATGTTGTAGCAGTTGATGTGTTGTTACTTTAACAGTTTACTATCACTTTCTGCTTCCTAACCACCGAATTTCTTGCAAATGCTTTATTTGATCAGTTACTTTAATTAAATCCTTTGAAATTAATATATAATCTGGATTTTGTTGTTAGCCCTGATGCAGGGGTATTTTTAGCCTCAGAGCAGTAATTTTCTAAGAACATTTTCCCTATTAGAGACACTTCCTTTGTTATAAACTGCTCCTTAAAATTACTTGATGTTTTGTTTTAAGAGATAGCACCCATGTAAGTTCATGGAAAATGATAATGAATACTTACTTACAGCTAATTGACCAGCTCATATGTTATATAATACAGAAAGTCTGCTACAGAGAATCATTATTTGATGTTGCAGATTGCATAGCAAGCATTTCATTGTTTTTTGATATTTATTAGAAGAATTTGAATGGCAGTGGTAAATTTATTTAACTAACATATAATTAATGAAATGGGTGATGTTTGCTACACACTAAACCTCTGAAACTTAAAAAAAAATTAAGATGCTTCAACATACTACAGTTTACTTTTTTGTTTACTACTTTTCTATATAATTGTGGTCAGGTCAAGATTATCCAAATGAAAATGCATAATCTTTGAGGGTAATGAGGATACCTTAGATGGCTGAGGGCAGCAAGAAAGAAATATATCAGTACTGCTTTGTGAACCATACAAGTTTAAAATTATAACAATTTTTTCTCCCATGTCCCAAATTTATATAATATCATATCACATATCATATCATGTCATATCAATCATATCATATTATATAAATCATACCATATCATATCATCATATTATATCATATCATGTCAATCATATCATCATATCATACCTATCAGAGGGAAATTTATAACACAGAATTGATCCTAAACACTTTAGCTATAAAGAAGTGGAAAGGGAATTAGTTCGTTTCCCATTTTGATTTCAACAAATAAAATAACCTCAACTGATCCCTTCACTTTCTCTGAAGAAGTCCTGACTTCCCACGAAATTTTGAGCATTATTGGAGGATTGAAACTTGATAAGGTGTGGGGGCTGGTGTCATGGAGTGTTTGTCTATGGAATATTGTGTACTTATGGATTCAGGTCAGGGTGTCTGTGAGACGAGGATTGCTCTAGAAAACAACCAAAAGTTTTGTCTCCAAATCTCAACTCTTTGGACTTCTGAAAGGTTGTGAACCTTTGTTTTCCTCATTCCTATCTCAAAAGGACAGTACTTCCTTGCCAAGAAAACTTGGCATCTCGAGACACCAGAAGTTGATGTCCACAGTTTTGCCTTTACTTGGAACTGGACTGTAAGAAATTAAGCCAAATGGCCAGATTTGAAAGCTAATACAGATACTGAGCTTGGCTTTGTGGCATAAGGCACATAAGTTGCACTCACTGACTTGTGGGATATAAAACACCGCTGGGCAGCTATTACACTGTGGTTTTTCAATGAAAACCAAGCTAGTTTAGGAAGGAGGTCAACCATATTCAGTCGATGGGAAAGCTGAGGTTAGGACTTCAGCAGTGTGGTACTAATTGAAGTGGTCATTTGGATGAAACCTTTTGCTTAGATTTTAAAAAAACACAGGAAAAATAATTATCCGTGCAGTTTGTTGTCCTCCTTGCTCATTTTTTCACCTTTCAAAGCTGTACGAAAGCATCTTGGCATTTTCAGTATGATTAACACAGCCACAGAATGGATTCAAAGCCAGCTTGGCCTAAGATTGCTTTTAAAGCACAACATGTATTGTTTTGAGGTGTCAGCAGTGTCGTGCATCACACAATAAGCTCTCTCCTATCTTCCTGTGTTTAAAGGGATTTGAGACTGCAGGTATTTTAACTTCAGCTGCAGAAGTTCATGTGTACAGCAAAGTAGTAATTTGTTGCAAGCTGGAAGAAGCCAAAATTTACAGGGAGACACAGTCAAAAGAGATTTTACTGGATCTTAACAGATTCAGTGGCTTTAATAAGTGAGTGTAGAGCAGGCATACTTTCCAGTGCTGGTTTAAGAGCACCTTTATTTGAACTCTGTTTTTTTCTCTATAGTCCAGGCTACAGTCAAGTATATAACTTGACCTTATGGACATACTCTCCCCATGACAAAATATGACCAGCATGTCTGAGTGTTTTTCATGAAGATACTTTGGGAAAGATGGCAAAATATTTTTGATTACACACATTTCAGAGGGAAAATCCTGCCCAGCTCTACAGAATGATTTTGGATTATGCCATTTTTATGCCCTTTTTGAGATTTATAGCAGGTCTCAGATAAAGGTCCTTGAAGTAGTGATTTCTACTGCAACATCTTCATTGTAACAAGCATCAATAACTCCACTGTAAGACTCGGTAAACACAAATAAAAACTGAGAGAGAAAAAAGACAGGTCATTTTGCACTACAGACCACATGGTGCTACATAAATTAATGATTTTACACGTGTTCTATAACATCCCCTTCACTCACCAGTAATAAGGGTTATATATTTCTAAAAATTGATTTGGCGAACATTTTATACAGAATTTCTTGAACATTAACAGGTATAAAATTCCACATCATCCAAAAAAAACTCAAGAAAAAAATTATCGTGTTGGCATTGGAGTCAATCAAGTAGCCAAATGATAAATTTATTTGAATGCTTACAAATATAATATTTCCTTTCAGGTGTTTTTATTGAAATAACCTTTTGTGACTATTAATAGCTTTCATGCAACATCAGTTTCAGCAGCCTGACCTGACTCTAGACACAAAGCTAAATGTAAACTAATGAGCACTTAACTTTCCATTACATAAGTGGACATTTATCAGATGACAAATTAAAACCAATAAGACACCAAGACAAATGTGCTGTCAACAGCATTAAGATGGGTCACTTTCACTACTCCCCTCAACTGCACATTAATAAGCATCCCCTATTGCAGTTCATTCAGGGCTTTGATATTGATTTTTACAGCAGTCTAACACAAGTCAAAGTTCCTCCACCCATCATGGTGTTGAGTCCCACAAGAAATATGCTAAATGTGAGAATGTTTTTTGAAGCCATGGTGGCTATGGAAGTCAAATATCTGTAAAATATATTTAAGCAGAACATACAAAACTCACAGTTATTTTATTTTGCACATTATGTTTATTTTTAGAAATATATCACCAGAGAGTTCAGCATTTTGAATATACGAAATATCCAGGTAGACAGCAAATGCAAAGGTGAGTCTTTGTGCTCTATTTAAAAAAAAAAAAAAAAAAAAAAAGAAAAAAAGGCAAGATAGTTTCAGATAGTTTGCTTTAGTTGGCTTTACAGATAATTGATTTAATGCATGCCTGGTATGTTAGTTCAACTGCTAACTTAGGAAATTTTCATTTTTATTTGACAAAGCCTTTCATTTCTTGAAGAAGCAAATTTCTAACAGGAGATGATCAGTTTAGTCATGCCTCTGAACAACATTTTTGCAGAATGAGAATGCAACTCTTACCAATGTTAACCCTTGCCTGAATCCTGGGATTAGCATCTCAGCCTTAATGAGCAAATGCCACATGTGATAAGAAGCCTCTGATTATGAGCAGTAAAATATAAGTGACTAGGTTATAATTGAGCAATGTGATCTAGCAGAGTGAAAGACATTTGTGGAGTGGATTGTGGATGCAGTTAATGATTCTTAGTGTTCACTGCCTGTGTTCATCATGCCTTGAAGAGGCAGAGTTCACTGGCTGTCAGAAACACAGGATAGAAAATGGAGATATGTGGGATTCCTGGAACTAACTCACTAAACCAATATATGAAATCATATGATTAACATATGATTAACAAGGAACCTGTATGAACAGCCACTGAAATTTTGTAAGTTAGTTTAATAATTTAATACAGGGAATTACTTAGTGATCTACATTTTGGGACTAGAGAAATTGGAGTGAAGAAGGGTGAAATCACCCTGTATGATACTGAGGGATAAGTGCAATTTTGCTATGTGGATGAAACCTTGTCACATTGACTAAATGAGACCTGAAAACACACAAGGACTAGTGTATCCATAACCAGATACATCTGGTAGCATGAAGAATTCCCTGGAAAGCTCAACAGGCTGAACTGGGTTTTTCCTTAGGACTGGAGAACCCTAACCCTAGGAAACAGCATAATTTCTAATTTCTACAAGAGGGAAAAAAATGAATACTTTTTTAATTTTAAAGATTATAAATATGTTAATTTGTAGAGTGGTAAGCACAAACTGGGATTGATCTGACAAAAGGTGAGCGCATGTCTGAGCTCACACTTCAGAGCATTGAGAGAGAATCTGGGCTCCATGAGAGTCAGTGGAGATTAGAGGAAAGACTTGTCTAATGAAATGTAGCTGTCTGAAACAGAATGACACATTTGGTTGTATTGACTGTCTCTGTCTCTACAAAGGGAGTTTGGAGTTACTTGATGAGATGCTGAAACCAGTTTGTCTGTGTACATGCTGAAACCAGTTTGTCTGTGTACTTTCAGAAACCTTTACGTGGTTGGATGAATTCCACCCTGTGCAACAGACAAATAGTAAAAATCCCAATATTTTACATTTCTTTTGTCCTATAGATAACCCTGGAAACATTTTTAGGAGTAGCTTGTAATTTTCAATTAGTGTTTGGTGTACTCAACCTGAGACACTTCAATGGGGCACAGTCACTAATGAGTGGAGACCCATTATCTGCTGAATACCAAGTTCATTTAAGGCATATAAATGAAGAAAGCCCAGATTCTACAAGTGCTTTGTAGGTTTGCACGTAAACCCAATTAAGAGCATAAATACACCCTTGAATGAGTTGCTTGAGTTTGAAATGACTCCCAGTTTTGTGTAGCTACATATCATATGAAAACCTTCCCTGTAATTTCAGTTTTACAAAACCAAAAATACCTTCTATTTGAATTTTCATAGCAAGAAATTGGTTTGCCCTTAAAAGTAACTGAATGAGCATTCATTGAAAATAATTGCTATGCATTTTTAAGGACTCAAGGTCTGTGTTTGACATGAAGGGATAGTGAGAAGGTTTAACCTTTTCTCTCTTAATCCCTCCAAGGTAGTGAATGTAGGAAATATTTCCTGCTATCACCTCAATTCCTGTCAAACTTTTACCTCTCAGTGGAACTAATTAAAAAAGTGTATGCAATCAGCCCTTGCTTGATATCATGTTTTCAGAGGACATGCCCAGGCATCTGTTGTTGATGGGACAATGGGCAGGTGGCTTGGATGTCTGTAGTGCAGGGGAAGCAGTGAGGGCTGTTTTCAGCATCAGGAGTTTGTGTTTGTCTTTGTAACTCACTTTACATTCTAATTCTAGCTTGTTCTTTCATGTGGAAAGATTGAAAATGAATATGAGACTGAAATCTAATTTTTCCAGATTTTCTTATTTGCAAAAATGTAAGAACTTGCTGATAGATTCCTTCTGTGCTTGGTCACTCCAGTTACCAACACATTGAAGTATTTTTTTTCTTCTACTTTATTTTGGAAAATTACAGTTTGCCTAAGTGCTCCTCTTTTTTTTTTGGAAGTGGAGTCAAGTGGTTTTTTAAGGAAAATCTCATGATAGGGAAGTTCTTGTCTCTGTTTTATTTTAGAGACTAATAAAGCTTTCTATCCTTTGATTATCTAACTTTTTGGTCCCTACTTTTAAAACAAGTTGTTTGTGTCCTGCCTATTGCCACTCAGAAGACAGTCTGCAATGTGCTGGTGAGTGTCCTTGAAAAGAATTTGTTATGTATCTATTTTTTAGCCAAACCAAATGCAATGTTAGTGGCCTTGTTAGGGATGACACTGAACCCGGGGAGACATGAAAAACCCTCTTGAAGAATAAACACTTACCTTCCAAATAGGCTAGACAGTACTAGGAATCAGACATTTTTAAAGCTTTCTTGAGGGAAACTTTTTGGATACTGTGACTATGACTTTGGTTTCATTGAAAACATTGCATCCACATTTGTGACCAGCAAACATGTAGAGATGTCTCTGGGGAAGGCTGTGATCTCCTGAAAGGATTTCTCATAGAGGATTTCTGCATCCATGCAGAGAGGGTCAAAAGCATCAAGGAATTGCCTGGATCTGCACTTTCCCAGGAATGCTTGATGTGTCCCTCTTTGCCTGTGGGGAAGCCTGGGAAAACAAACTCTTTTACCTTCTTCCTCTGCCAGGATAAACAAGCCTACTACATAGACCTCATTGGAGGTTGAAGGAAATTTGGCAGTTTTTTGCTATAAATATAGCAGAGCACCCGTGAGGGCAAGGATTTTGTGAGTTCCCCAGGTCCCAGATCCTGCACTGAGTACAAGCTGGCAATGCTTGGAATGTGTTGCACAAGGAGCTTAAAAACTGCACAGCTTTATCCTGAAGTACCTGCTTTCTGTAGCTTTTCTCTGAACTGTTTATAAACGTTCATGAGCTTTTCTTTGAAGGACACTTAAATTTCTTGGTTGGCTCAGACAGCCTTTGAAGTGAGGAGATGACCTTGCTGTCCTCTCAGCTTCCAGGGTTTTCTGCTCCTCTTGCCCTTCAGCCTCTTTTTGCTCTCAGTGAGATCTGTCTATTTTTTGGTTAAGCTGTGTCACAGTCAAAAGGTTCACTAGTACCGAATCCTTTTTCTAGTGACATCACCATTACTGCAGAAATGTGGTGTTACTTACTAGATCCCACTGGCCCATCTTCGGGGGTTATTTTGGGAGATATGTTTCATCGCCACTATGAGTGCCCTCAGCAGGTGATAAATGACTGTTCCCACCGGGCCATAATTGATCAGGATTTGAGAATATGGACCAGCCACTACCCTTCCTTTGTCTGCCTGTCTCGCTGAGCAATAATGTCGGTTATCCTGGACCTCTGTTTTAGCAGCCTCTGCAAAACCTAAATCTGCCTTCCATCAGTTGAAAGACTGATTTTGGTGATCTGAAGACCATCTTAATTCAGACATTACTAGTTCAATGCATCAGTCAAACAGGCAACGCATCTCCATGAACCAGTAAGTATTAGCATGAATCATCATGGATCCTCATTAAGCACAAATTGTTAATTAGCTGTGACCTCTATGTGGCATATGTACAGATATCTCTTTTACAAACCACTCTCCTAATAATCACAGTATGGTAGGACCACAGAATGGTTTGGGTTGGAAGGGACCTCAAAGTTCATGTAATTCCAATCCCACTGCCATGGGCAAGGACGCCTTCCACTACATCGGGTTGCTCAAAGTCCCACCCAGCCTGGCCTTGAACACTTCTAGGGATGAGGCGTCCATGGCTTCTCTGGACAACTTGTTCCAGTGTCTCACCGTCCCCTAAGTAAAGAACTTCCTCACATCTTCTCAGTCTCTCCTCTTTTAGTTTAAACCCATTCCCCCTTGTCCTATCACTATCTGCCCTGCTGATATTGCTTTTTGATGGAGCACTGTTGATTTGTAGGGTGTCCAAATCTCTCCCCGCTGGCCATTAACAGTGTGTCAAAACCAGAAGCATAACTTGTCGTTACCTCATATTTTTGTGACCTTGAGCCTTTGCCAATTACCTGGTTGTTTGTTTCTATTCTCCTAGAAAAGCTTCCTAAGGAAAACGTGTTTGAAGGCAAAGCAGCAGAAGGGAACACAAGCCTTCATGATTTGGGCTTAAATCTGTATAATTTGCTGGATGTTCTGAACTGGCAACCAAACTGACACCATCTAGTATCTCATCTTACCAAGACCTGGCCCTTGACAGCTCCCATGGCAGCACAGGAACAACTTTAGAGAGAAATGAGAAGTGGGAGGTAATTTGCTTTTTCCCAGATTCATTAATTTGCAAACAGATCTCCATTAGTGAAGCCTGAAGCTTAAAATCTCACCTCTCCCAAATATTGCTAGCATTTGTTATTATTACCTCAGTTTTTCTTGTTTGTTTAACATCATATCTAAACATCCCAAGTCAATTTTGGAGGGAGTGTGGATGGAAATGTGAGGGATCTATTTATTTTTAATAAGGATAAGCTCAGGCACTAGAAACCAACTTTGTTTTCCTAGTTTTCGTGTCAGTCCCCAAGCATCCTCCTACCACCATCTTACAAACTCAGACTGACACCGAGCTGATAAATTGACAGAAAGTATCAAATGTCAGCTAGGGCTCTGAATCCCTCTGGAGGCTCTTGGGAACAAAGTATGAACAGATTGTTCATGCCAGAATACCTCATTATTTTAAGCAAATTGACTTTCTTATTGACTACATTGAAAGGTTGTACACTAGTTATAATTACCAGTTCTACTTAATTTTCTTTTACAAAAAGGTCTGTACTCTCTACTTGACAGTATTATTTTGATTAACCTACTTTTTGCCCCAAGAGGCCATTTAATATTTAAAAAAGAATGACTTGATTGTACAGATGTATAGCACATGCACATGGTTATTGTTATAATCACCCATATCTAATCTGAATGGTGAAGTGCATTACACTACATTTTGCAATGAACTATGAGATTTTGTAGTGACTGTGAGGTTAACAGCAATATGCACATTAAAAATAAAAGAGTCCTGCAACTGCAGGAGCACAAAGAGCATTTTGCCCAATCTACCATAAAACACAACAGTGTGATGTGAAGCAAGAAGATTAGAGGATTTGTTTCACACCCCTTGATTTTAGTTCGTGACTATTTTATGATCACTATATTTGTCTGATGTTTTATTGTTAATAATAACATGATATATTAATTTCTACATTCTCTCCTCTACTGCTCTCAAATACAACTTTCTCCCACCTCTAGTTTCAAGATGACAGTGTAATATGAACTGATTACAGTTTGGCTTGCTCAGATGTGGTCAAGGTAATTGTTGGAAACAGCTTCTTGGCTTTTTGAGATATGAGAGAGGAACTGAAAAGAACCTGCTGATGCAGAAACATCTACCTGGAATGAGGGCCAGTGAAATGTCACTTGCAATCCCATTAGAGTGATCCTGGTTGACTACCCCACATTGCCCTGAAGGAAGCATTTTCTCTCCACACTGGTTCATTGAAAAATAGGTGGAAAATATGATGACTGGTTCAATGAAAATGGTGCTGTCAAGCTTCTAAAGCCAAATACTGCACTCTCCTTTGTTCTTACAAAGATTATTTTTCTTCTAGATTTTTCTTTCTTTATATTCTTACAAGGCGGTGTGACTCCCTGCTGCCATTATAGTCTAGTTCTGATGCTATTTCAGACTGATATTTCAAGTCAAGAAATTCAAAACAAAACTTTGATATCAATTTTCTCTTCATGCATTAACAAATCTCTGTGAAATGCTGTTATACTATGACCATGAATTCATAAACTGACCTCTTCTTATTCAGATATTGGTCCTTACTATGTTTATCCTGTTGACAGGAACAAGTCTTGATATGATTAGAGGAATAAAGTCAAAAGCGAAGACCAAATTAGAATGTATTCTCATCATTAGAAAGGTAAAATTCTGCTTGCAGAACCTTTATTACTGGCAATGAGGCAAGAAGGAGAACCCCTCTTGGTTTTCAGATCACAGTCTGTGTTTGCAAGAGGGAGAAGAGAAAATAAGCATCTTTTCACTCACGAAGTGAGAAAATTGGATCTGGAATCCATTGGGAGAAGATATATAGGAACCTACAATGTCATTTTACTGTCACTTTTCAGACAACAAGTACTTTTGGGGAGCTCCAGTCAGAGTTTGAAGGAATGATCTAATAAAGCACATACACTCCATGGGGCTGTTGTGGTAAGGAATGAGTGACTGAAATTAAAATGACCCTAAGATTCTTCAGAATAAGGTTTCAAAGATTTATAGTGAAAGCACTTAAAAATGGTAGGCTGCTTTTCCTGCTGCAAAATGATTAGCTTCCTCCAGAGAAATGAAACAAGACACGACTGTGCCCTATTTAAGCAAAGGATTAACTGAATACACAGGGCTGTCATCGAGATGCCAAAGATTTGTAGCCATTGTACTGGCACAGATTTTAAAAAGCACGTTATTTTTCTGGAAATATTTTGCCACGAAATTCTGAAAGCAAAATTTAGGGAAATAATTGTTTTCTACTAATTTTTCATTTTATCATTCATATTCAATAAATTGAATTTCTCATTCATTCACACAAAATAATAAGTATTGCACTTTCAGACACTGTATATACATGATTTAACCTCTGCAGACAGCTAATCTCTGGAGATGATGCAAATCTTCTGACATTTAGATATAACACCCTAAACATGGAGATTATACAGGCATTTAGGGTAAGATTCAAAGAAATCTGTAGGAAACAAAATTGGGTTGCAGGTAAAATTTATGTTCTAAAATGTTGTAGTTCAATCACTGTCTATTTTTGAAAGTATTAAATGCCATTCTTTGCACAAAGTTATTTTTCTGAGGTGATTTCTCAATAGCTTGTAGTTCTCCTTTTGAATCAGACCAGAAATACCATGCACAGCTACTTGCTGTGGACTATCTGGTGTATAAATTCCAAGTAAACTAATGAGACAATGTCCCTTTTAGTTGCCCGGGTTGGTAGGTCAAAGAGACTGTGTTAACTCATATTAATATGAGGGATCTCCTCACAAAAACTCCATTTATATATATATACACATTTTTCTTTTTAAGTTGTTGAGTTTCTTTTACAACGTTTTGTTCAGTTTATTGATCTCCTTGTCAATAGAGTTGAAAGAATCTGGGAAGCAATTCACCATACCTGGAAGCAAAAATGAAGTTGCTTAAAAGTAGGTTTCAAGTGCCACCTGATGCATCCTTGCTGATCTGATGTGCACCAGGAAACTGGCCTATCCTTATACCCTATAAGGATAAAATACATGATCCTTGGGGCTTTCTCGAGGAGTGTCTGGAGGACAGGCTGGATGCCCAATTCCATCCCAAAGAGCACTCAATGCCTATTTGTGGGCACTGAAGTTGGATCCCACCTTTCCAATGACTAGAGTGGAAGCTCAGGCACCCAGCTTATGGATAAATACTTGTAGATCTCTACATTCAGGAGTCTTGTTCCCAGTTGAATCCTGCCTTCTGAGGATTGTGAAGCTTTGGAATTCAAAGCGAACTGAGGTGCTTCTCTGCATCTTTTAAATAGTTCTTTTTTTTTTTGAGAAAGAGTTTGGTCACATCTGTTTAGTTATGGCAGCTCTGGTAGAACCTCTTGGAAATTGTAAACTTGGGAACAGGAAGCAACGTAGAGTGCATTAAAAAGCCCATGCTGAAAATGTGCTAAATCCTACCTGTTACTCTGATTTTTATAGTGTAGTTATGAAATCACACTTTACTAATGCTAAAATATAGTCTACAATTGCAGTTATGTTCTAACAAATATATAAATATATAAAGTAAATACATAAAAGCAAGTGTTCCTTATTGAATGTACAAGAATTTATTGTCATCTGGGGTGCCGTACCACCTGTACCTTGTATCTAATGCTGTGTTTACCTATACATGAATGGACAGGGATGTGACTATGTATTTAAAAAGAGAGAGAGGTGCATGTGTAGTTGGCATAACTGTACATTAGAATTATTATAAGTTATGAAAAACTAATGTAAAAAAAGCATTTCTACTGAAGCATAATGGAACAGTAATAAATCAGCTTAGCGCAGTTCATTGTGCTTGTACATTGCTTTTTCAGCAAGGCAGCCCTGCTCTTTGTGCTTAAAATGTTGAGGGGAATGATGCTTTTAGTACATCTGTGGTCCAAAAATGTGTGCACAGAAAAGCAGTTACATAACTCAGCAGCTCTGAGTGGGTCTATGCATTCAAGCTCTAACAGATCTATCTGTGCTTTCCTACTGTTGTGCCTCTGTTGTACACACACCCACTACTTTCAGAGAGATTTAGAAATCAGGGAGGAAGAAAAATCAAGTTTTCAAGAAACCCATTTAACATACTTTCACGTGCAAGGAACATGGGGAGAAACTTTGTGCAAGGGCATGCAGTGATAGAAAAAGGGGGGTTGGTTTTAAAATGAAAGAGAATAGGTTTAGATTCCCCATCAGGAAGAGATCCTTCATTGTGAAGGTGGCGAGGCAGTGGCACACATTGCCCAGAGAAGCTGTGGATTCTCCGTTGCTGGGAGTGTTCAAGGCCAAGTTGGACAGGGCTTGGAGCAACCTGGTCTAGTGGAAGGAAGGCATCCCTGCCCATTATAGGAACTAGATGGTTCTTAAGGTGCCTTCCAACCTAAACCATTCTATGAATCTTTAATTCTATGGTTCATGTGGCATCCATTTCATAAACATGTAGCTGTCCAACAATGCAATGAACATCCAGAAAATGAGATTCTCTTGTGCATTTGTGTATGACATTATTGATGGTAGAAGCAGAGAGACTGCTAACTTTTGGAGTGTCAAATCCTTGCTGTGCTTTGCACCACGTGTATTGCACCAAGTGCACTGTTACCTACGCTGGCATGTCAAAGCAGCTCAGCCTTGATACAAAGACATGGCCTCAGCGGGAGAAAATTAAGGTCAGTTCCAGCTTTGAGTGTTGAGACTGGTAGCAGGAATAACAGCAGAGCATATACCATGGTTACTGGGATGTTCTTCTGCCTATAGGGACGTGGACTATTTAACTTACTTTCTTAAATGGGCAATAGACAGGAACAACATCTGACTCCCTCATAGCTCATAAGTTCCAAGTATCAATTTATTGAGTAGTTTGGTTCCTCATGCATTCATAAAGATAGCATCTTATAAATGACTAAAAATTACCTTAAATACATTTTTAATTTTTTTTTTTTTTTTTTTTTTTTAACTGGCATTAGTGTCTTTTCAAAGATAGCAAAACTGGGGATATTCCAAGGTTTGTAAATGTAACAATTCCCTTTGCATTCAAATCATTTCACAAAAAATCAGAATGGCATTTTACTATGGGTACTTTCCCTGTAATACAATAAGTGTCTTGAGGACTGCCTTTGTACACCTATTTTTGTCAACATCATGACCTTGCTTTCTGGATCCAGCTCGGAAGCTGGATTGGGATAAATGAATAAACTGTAGCCCACCGAAAGGGCAATAAATGGTGGAAAAATTCTCTTCAGGAATTGTCTAACTGGGAGGTCTGTGAACTTATCAGAGATAATTAGGCTCAGAAACAATGTGTTTATGGCAGGAAAACAAGTTAGAGAGTTAGACAGACTTCTGGACTATAACAAACTTTTTCTAAGGTACATTTTGTGGTCTCCTTCCTTCTAGCTCAGTAATTGAGGCATCTGATTTTTACTTTGAAAGCAAAAGCTCCTAAATTCAAATTGCAGATGATATGGTTCCACCACAGCAGTCTTGAAGGAATTTAAATACCTAGAAAAATGCACTTTAAAATCCAGATGCTCCCTTTGAGTATTTACAGGAGATGCTTATGACCCTTATAATCTACAGGACAAAAGGCAAAGTTTCACCAAAACCACACAGTATTTCACCAGGCCTAATCCTGTCCTCTTAATTTCTGTAATTAAGAGCCAGTTATGTTCTTTGCCCCAGCCATTCCCAGCCCCTTGGGTTTGAGAAATGTCTGGTAATGTTTCTGAACTTGTTTCACTACTCCTTCTTCTTTCTGTCGTTTTATGCAATTCATCTACTGGCTCAATCACAGATAAACGAGGACAAATCAATGAAAAAGATTTCAATCTTAATTGCCACTAATTTGTAAGGGGCTAATTAACTAAACATACTATATCCTGAAAATCTTCTGTCCTTTGTTCTGCTGTTTTACTGTGCCATGTTTAATTGATTCTGGTAACAGCTTATAATGGACTGCAACAGCCCTCTTCATAAAATAATAAAATAAAAAGAAATTGCAGAAAAGACTTACTGAATTGCATATGAAAAAAGGGCACATTTCCAGCCGCTGGATGCAACAGTAACTTGTAAATTTTACCTTGGCTCATAAAGCAAACAGCAACCTACTATACTACCCCCTCCTACAAAGCCAGCAGATGAGATTTATTGGAGAGATGTAAGAGAGCAAAGGATACATTTAAATGGCTCTGAACTAAACTGTGATCTTAATAGCAATGATATAAAAAGAGACAAATATCTGAAAGATGTCCCAGCATCTTCAAAAGTATAGCACATTGCTGCCTTAGCACACGCCTGTTCCTGATGCAGAAAAACCTGAAGAATTATTCATTCTTCTGAACACTGCATCAGTAGAAGGATAAATGATGATATTTTATTAGGGCCCTGTGATTTATTAGAGTATTTAGATTCTGACATTGCTTTTTAACAATGTAATTAGATTCTAGACAGTTCAGTAAACTTTTTCTACAATGGAGTAAAGTTAGTTTCAACTCAACATATTTTTTTCTTTTGCTCTTTGGCTGTTACTTTACCCTCTTTTGTTGGGATTCCACAACAGCTTGAAGATGATTTTTTTTTCACCAGTTTCCACCGTATTCAGTGCTGTGAGTTCCTTATTCCTTGACATGTGCTATATTTCTCTCCACACAATTGTGGAACTGTTATGTAGGATTTTTTAATTTATTTAATTATTGTTTTACTTTTGTTTTAAACTCAGCTCATTTCAGAAATCTGAGATATGGTCCAAAAGCAGCAGTGGTAGGACTAAGATATTAAATTATTCTGATGAGACATGGGTACAAGGTGCCTGGGGCAGGATGGGGTGAGAAAATCTTACAGGGCTTTTTCAGCTGGAGAAAGTGTACCATGGAACGACACAAATGAATCAGACAGAAAAAAAGATGACGAGCCATTAGGGCTGTTGAAAGAGAAATTCAATTGACTGTCATCTTTATACAAATTGTGAGAGTCAGGCTTGAAGTTACAGTGAAGTGGTCTGAGAGAGCAGAGATAATACTGCTAAAGTGCAGGGGTTTTTGTCTGCTTTTTAGCATAGCCTTGTCCCATGTGTTAAATTACAGCCCTGTCCTACTTTCTTATTGAACTGCACCACTGAGATGCATTTTCATTTACTTGTTCTTTTGTAGCGTGTAACATTCACTTTGTACAGAGATGCAAATAAACATAAAAAGTGCAGGGAAATAGTGAACCAGAATCTTTGTGCCCTGTTTTGAGCTGAGACCCTTTCTTTACATGCTCTGCCCCCTTTCTCTGCGTGCCTTCTACCTTGTCATATTCAGATCATGCCTCATTTAGCTGAATTACTCAGGTCACCTTAGATTAATTGTGCAATTTGGCACTGATGCCACTGATCTACCCCTGTCTGAGTGCTGTGTCAAAGAAGTCATAATATAAGCAGGATTTAAGAAGATATCTGCTAGCAAACAAGAACACAGACTAGGAAATCTGATATTTGCTATCACCTTGTTCTTTATGATGAATTAGTGGATGTACTGGAGTAATAATCCTGTGCATGTGAAATTTTTGCTCTATATTTTCCAAGGCTCACGCCTTCAATTCAAACTCCCATCCTCATTAATTTTCAGTGTGTGGTGCTAAAAATGTTCCCTTCTTGCAGCATCTTTGTCTTGTAAATCTATATTCTTAATTAAGAATTTTGCAAACAGGGTGGCAGTGGGTTCATAAGTTGCAACCAAGTTAAAAAATTAGTCTATCCTGAAAAAATGGTTTTGATTTACATTTAAAATCAACTAATATGAGAAGAGATTCAATGAGAAGAGATCCCAAATATATGCATAGGAACCTGTACTGTCATAAAAAGACTGTGAGTGGAAGAAATCGATGTTATTTAAAACATTATCTTCCTTTGTAGGCATTGCAAGTTAACCTGTCCCCAGAAACCCTAATCCGGCAACACATTTAAGGATATGCTTGCTTTAATCAGCTGTGGCAGTGAATGGGATTCTTGAAATGCTTAAATTTCAGTATATGCTTAAGTTTCATGCACAGTTAAATTCCTGGTGTATTATGTCAGTGTTAAAGAGTGTCACAGCTTAGAAAATCACAATCACATTAAAGCTAGATTCTTTTCTTTGTTTGCCTTTTTACTGTATGTTTAGTATGTAACATTAATATTTATAAGCATATGGGAAGCATATTTACAAGCACTTCACTGTAAATAAGATGCTTGGAAATATTATAGCATTCCTTGGCTTTATTTTTGTTTATCATTTTATGGTTTCTTTTTCTTCTTTCATGATTTTTTCCTGAACTTTTCCACTTTTGGTTTAATATTCCTTTAAAACACCTAAAATAAGCATCATCATTATTTCTTTTCTGGTTTTGAGCTGTTCTCTGTTTGTTTCTATTGACTTATTTTACTTTTTTTTTTTTTTTTGGCTTTCATTCAGGCTTTCTTTTACTTTCTTGTTTTCATACCTTTCCTGGTTTGTTTCTACCTTTATTGCCTTGCTTGGATTCTGATATGGATCAATAGTGACAAATAATAGGCAAACAATATCTTGGGCATTTTCTTTGCCAAAGATCACCAGGAAAAAGTCCAATCCCTCAGTATTTGTGACACGATGGGCTTAGAAGGTGCAAGGCAAAGAACAATGTACCCAAAGGATGGCTTTCAATGCCAGATGGGTAAACATCTGCATATCTAGAGGATTGAGGATTTTAATTCCAAAGCAGAATCTTTACCCAAAAAGAAGCACAGAATATTACCTAGCAGTATGTATGATTCCTGGGGAAAGCTTTGTAAACATTAGGTATTCACATCCTTTGGCTTTATTCTTTGCTGTCTGGAACTGAAACTAGATATGTTAAAAGTCTTAGTGTATTGATCCGAAAAGTGACTAAAAAACCACCAGTGTGGTGAATTTTATTGTCTTATTTAGAGCTCTAACATCTGAAGGCTACTTTATTAGCCTCTGGGGGAACAAGAACCTCTGTAAGGTAGTTTAATAAATGTTTTCAATGTTTACCAGTTATCCTCTTAAAAACCAAGAGGAAGAGTTTTTTTTTTACTGTGCTTCATGCTAGTGCTGATTGGAAATTTTTTTGACACATTTAACATAAAGAAATTAGATGTGTCAGTCCAGACACTGCCTTCTGTGAAACACCTCTGATGCTGGTTTAGCTGTGAGGCAGAATAGCACTTAAAGCCAGACACCATGGAGATATGAGGTCCTCGCTCCTGAGCCAGTCTTCCTGGGTGATTTGCCCTAAAACCAGGGACTTTATGAAATCTCTGCTGCAGTCCTGTAAATCTGATATCCTTGTAGAAATACATGTAGCCAGGCTGCCAATTTCAATGCCTCTTGAGAGCTTCTACTCTGCAGAAAATTCTGGCATAAAACATTTTCAGACCAATTCAGCCTTTTGCAAAAGAACAAGGAATTTTCCACAAATTGGAAGCATTGGCTTTTGTCTAAATTATCCTTAACACCACCTATTTGGAATCATATTAAAAAAATAATAGGAGCAGCAGATTGTTCTCACTCTAGTTTAACGTATGAGATGATAATCATATTCCCAGGATAAAAAAAAGCAAACCTCTTGCATTCCAGTCCTGACCCTCCCTTTAATATGTCATATTACCTAGACTAAATTGTGTAACCTCTCGTCCCTTAGATTAGCCTTCTGCAGAATTATGGAATACCGTGTTTTGAAATATTTTTCATTAGTATTTAATGATGAAATTATAATTTTAATGCTTCAAATTTCCTATTTTTTTCATGGAAGGAGATGGGAGAGGGATTGTTTTAAATTGATGAGCACAGCAAGTCTTCCAGTGGAGCTCTGATCTGAAATGTTGATTTTTTAAAGGGATCACTAGCTGCTGCAGGAAGCCTAATTAAAGCAAATATTGAATTAGACAAGTTTTACATGGATGTATAGTATATTGTTTTTTGATTATTCAACAAGAAATTCGACTAACCTTGTTTTCACTGACCTGTTAGTAAAAACATGTTCCCTTTGGGTTTACTATAGTGAAATCTCATAATTCCTCATTTCTACACATGAATGCCCCCCTCTTCCCTGAGAAATCCTTGCAATTTATGTTCAAAAAGGTGCCTTTCAAAGTTTGGGTGGAAATGTAAAACAAAAAAAAAATCTTGAATAATATCTTTTGTTCTAGTTATGATTCTGCCTATGCCAAGGACAGCTATAAATGTTTTGACCAAGAATTGGATGTAAACTGTGTCTTGAGTTGAAAGTCTGTCTTGTGGTAATACCTAGGGCTTAGTCTGCCTGGCAGCTGAGAATAATCAAAACCTTGCTTTGGATAGAATCAGAGAAACAATCTATATTTTGTCACTGATGCTTCAGTGCAAATAAGCAAGTAGGACATGGAGGCAATACTATCTTTTCATTTTAAAGGGTCTGCTTTAGAGCTGTCTGACACATTGTTTAACATCCATTCTTTTCAGCATTCTTTGCTTAACACTGAACATCCATTTCTGTCTGAATCCATCTGAATTCTTCCTTCAGCCAAAGACTAACCTGTATCCCATTGTACTGGGCAAATGTAGAGTGAAGATGTCTGTCCCAAATGGACTCTTTCCTTCAGAGCCTTATGCACCACCAAACAAAATAATCAGTGTCAAAGGTACAAGGCAATCATTTTATCTAAAGCCACCCACTCCTCTTTTGTTTTCCTGAGAACATTGTGTGCTTTTTATTTTACATCCTCCTCTTCATATCTGCAGATGTGAAACTTTAAATGCAGGGTATTAAAAGAAACAACATGAAAATTACAGAGCTTTGCAGTCGAGCACTATGTGTCTGCAATTCTACAAGAGAAAAGTAGAGATAATTTTACATGTTACTTACAGACATCCATGCGATAAAAAGAAAAATAATAACCTTTTCCACAAAAAAAAGCCAAGATTGCTATCTGCATTAATATCAAATACTAGAAAATGAAAAGTGCATTAGTTTCTATGAAATGGATAAGCCTTTAAAATGAATCTCTAAGGGGGAATTTCTATGTATAAAGAAAACTATAAACTGAATATCAGAAAATGCTTCTGAGTTGTTAGATCCAGCACAGGGAGACACAAGAAATGACAAAATATGAACTCTAAACTTATGAGAAATGGATACTGTATTGGCAAACCAGCGAAAGAAACAATCCATAAGAAAATTGTCTAAAACCTAAAAAAAGTCTCCTCTGTGTCCAATTCTACAGTTATCTGATAAAAGACCTGGTACGTTGCACCCTGCCATCACACCTTGCTCTTTTTGGGTTTAATAATAGATTAGAGTTAAAATTGTGGCTACAAAACTCACTTTTGCTTCAATGGGCCAGAAATTCTCTCTCTGATACAAAAGTATTTCTGGCATAGGATATATTTGGCATTATATCTAACATGTTCAGAGGTAAACATGAGTAGATTTCTCTGTGTGTCAAGTTTATTATAAGCTTAATATATTATTATTAATTGGTTTCCAATAGCACTCGGAAGTCCCAGCAGAGACTGAAACACAAAGAAAGAAATATTCTTTATCCTGGAGATCTGAAAGGATAGAGATAAAAAGGGAAACAAAGAAAGAGATTTGTCTAAGACTGAAAGTGGTGATCTTGGATGGAGCCCTAGGTGTTCTGATCCCCATAGATTTTCTGCAAACCATGTTTTTTTTGTAGAAATATTTTGTGCCAAACTGTGAAACAGAGACACTGGAGCAAGGTCTGGAGTTCTGGAGAATGAATTTACTCAGAGTTCAGGGAAGAAAGAGTTATGTGTACACACTTTCAAAGGCAGATGTACCAGAAGTGCAATTATTTAGACTCCTACATCCACTTAGATTGACATAAGACATGTGCAATACACATCTCAGGAATAATTAACACTTTATGCATGTATGTTTAGCATGAAGAACAACTGACTGTGTAGCATTATTATGGGAAAGAAACTGGTTTTAGGGTCTCAAAATGGGTCACAGCTACACTGAGTGGTGAGGCACTGGAATAGATTGCCCAGAGATGTTGACACCCCATCCCTGGAAGTGTACAAGGCCAGGTTGCATGGAGCCCTGAGTAGCCCGGTCTAGTGGAAGGTGTTCCTGCCCATGGCAAAGGGGTTGGAACTGGATGATCTTTAAGGTCACTTCAAACCCAGACCATTCTGTGATTCTATGATTGCATAATTATAAGGAAGTGCTTAACCTGCAAGACACAAAAGGACCCACTTGCCTAAAGGTAAGGCAAGTAGTGCCATTTCAGACACCCTGAGACCTCTATGGGTCATACCGATGACACAGAGGAGCTGTATTTGACTCATCCCTTTCTGAAGAGGAAGGTGGAGACCAGATGGACTAAGCCTATGCACTTTCTATGGGTTTTAATGGCTACATGGGAAGAAGACAAAACCAAAGTGGTGATCTCTGAAGTCTCTGTTCCAGATTTTGTATCTCCTTATTCTGGCATCTGCACACCTACTGTACACAAATGAGTCTTCCCCAACACAGATGCAGGAGTTTATAATGCAGTTCATCTGGCCAAAAGCAAGCATCCACTTTGTCATGAAACCACTTGTGCCCTGAACACTGCTGATTTTAAGGAGGCGATGAGGTCTCTTGGGTATAATCGAGATTTGCTCAGCTGTAGACAACCTCATCATGAAAACTGAAATGAATTAACATACCACCCAGTGTCCACCTTTTGCTCTCAGGCCTGGATCAAGCTAGAGAAGCTCCAGAAGTATAAGGAAATATAGTCTATGAGAAATGAGTGGAAGAAATTAATAACTTTTTGTGGGAACAGTAGTAGTCTTCAGATACAGAAACAATTGCTGCAGTGTGAAGGGGAGGAATCTGTTCCTCAAGCTAGTGTAGGAAAGGTTTAGAAATAATGAGTTTCAATGAAAGCATAGATATTAGTGGGGGGAAAAAAATCAAACCCCAAACCTTAAAAAAACCCTCTTTTGAACGGTGTGGATAGGGAAACATTGAGCAGACTGTCTGGGACATCGTGATGACTCCATCTCTGGAAATGTATGAGAAGCCTTAAACAAGCATCTGTCAGGACTAATACATCTTCTGTTGATGCCTCTTAGGGCAGGGGGATAGATGAAATGGCCTCTGAGATCCCTCCCAACCATATGAAGCTATGACACAGAAATGAATAATTCACTTTTTATATTTGCAGAGATGTGGAAATAAATAATAACTGAAAGTCTAATCTTAGCAAAAGTCAGAAGACTAGGAAAAACACGTATAAATCATTGGTAATCCTATAAAATAATTTCTACTGCATTGCAAAGGTGTTCAGCACCCACGCACTTAGGCAGCTTTCCATAATACCTCAACTACAATTCAGATGTCAAGTGAAAACAGACTTGCCAAGTCTACCAATCAAAAATTTTAAGATTTTCTAGTTGAATTGCCATGTGAATTTTGAGAAGTAGAGTTAGTAAGGTGGAGGAATAGTCCCTTGTAACCTGTAAGGTGTCAGATCTTTTACTGTACATGATCCATCATTGTGAAAAAGACAACATTCTATTAATTTACAGTCAATTTTATTGCTGAATCTACTTACTACATAGTCTCTAGTACAATTTAGCATAGCCAGGTTCCCACATATAGGGAATAAATGGATATTTGAAGTATTTTTTCCCCAAAATAGCCCATGTTAGTTAATAGCATCAGTGCTATTTACTCTGGGAACATGCATTTGAACAAAACAGGGGCTGTGTAAAGCAGATAAAAAAGCAGATTAAAAACATTTGTTTTAAAAAGGTTAAACTGTGTATAAATAATTTATTCAGAATGCTCCATGTAATTAGCAATACAGAAATTATTTGGTAATAACTAAACCATTACTGTGCACTTTCTGCATTAGCATAACATCCTCGGCTGCCATTCCATGAAAATGGTATAAGAGCTCAGCTGCAGTTTCTCAGGTAACTGTTTTGCAGAAGCAATTTTGGTGCCGCTGAAACTATTTTGGCTCGATTAGCAGCACCAGGTGCCCTGTATAAGAATATAATTTTTAATTGGTTTAAATATTTATTTCACTGATTGGTATCTGTTCAAACCCTGTCCTAAATTTTCTGAACTACAATACTTTTGCCTAAGGCTTCACAAGTTACCTTCCTTGGAGTTATACCTAAACAATGTGTCTCTTTTGCTGTCTTTTCCCCATTTATCTCGGGTCCTGAAATGGTCTTAGTATGAAATAGTCATCACCTAAAAGCTTCCTTCTGTGATGGCCATCGCCCTTAGGTTTATGCGGCTTTCCATGTGGTACTCCATTAGAGGTATTTGTTCTTTTATTCACCTTTATTCAGTGCAGATGCGGGTGAAGGGGCTGACACAGACATTTGGCTTGTTTTGTTTCCTCCCATCTATGCTTTCCGAGCGTGCAAAAGATCAGAGAGGTGAAAGAAGGGTAAGGAAAAAGTATTGGTCTGAAATCTTGGACAGAAATTTCTCAAGAAACAGGAGTAGCAAAAGCTGAACTAAGGTTCAAGACAAATTCTCCCTTAAACATTTTCAAATAAAACTTCTAATTCCAGAAGCACAGACCTTTTTTGATTCCTGAAATGGCACTGGATAATGAATACAGAAATTTCCAGAACATTTTTTCAATCCCTAGTTTAGTATTCACCAAACTTGGCTGAATCTGTTTGTCTCAACACCACCAAAGTCCTTTGTTATTTGAGTGCATATGATGGGGCTTCATGGAAGTTTTCTCGATTCTAAATCTCAGATCTGTGGACATACATCAGTGCCTAACTCTGGATCTTGGACTTCAAAGGAACTTTATTTGATATAGAAGTGGTTTGGAGATGTTGGAACACCAAGAAGAAATTTAAAGCTCTCTATATTATAGTGGAGAAGTTTAGACAGTAATATTGACCTACCAACGGAAGAAATCTGATTTAAAGAAGAATGTGGAAGAAAGGGGAAGGCAGGAAGGGAATGACAAAACATGCAGCAAAAAAACAGGTGAGAGGTGGCAGAGAAAATTCCAGGCAGGTTCTCTGATTTTGATGAAGTATACTGGAGAGGATTAGGCAATGGTAAGAGGTGCAGAAAAGAGCCCCTTCCAAGTCGGTCCAAATAGAGACCAAAACCTGGCTTTTCACCTTAGAATGACAGAATAGCCTTGGTTGAAAGGGACCTTAAAGGTCATCTAGTTCCAACTTTCCTGTATTGGGCAAAAATAGCTTCCACTAGACCAGGTGGCTCAGAGTTCCATCCAACCTGAACTTCAACACTTCCAGGCAGGGGATGTCAGCATCTCTCTGCAACCTGTTCTAGTGTCTCACTACCTTCACAGTAAAGATTTTTTCCCTAATATCTAATCTAAACCTATTCTCTTTTGGTTTGAATCCACCTTCCCTTGTGCTGTCACTCCATGCTCTTGTAAATGTTCTCTCCGCCTTGCAGGCTCCCTCCCAGTGCTGGAAGGTTGCAATTAGGTCACCTTGAAGCCTTCTCTTCCCTAGGCTAAACAGTCTTCCCAATCCTTTATTGTTATCTTCCCAACCCATCTTGATGGAATGAAAGCACAACAGGGAACAATTGTTACCATTTTTTTTTTTTGTTGTTGGTTGGGGATTTTTTTGATGGCTTTTTAATTTTTTTTTAATTTATTTTTATTTTTTTACGTCTCTGCAAAGATTTAGGATTAATTAGACTCTGCATTTTGCCAAACATTGTCAAAAAATTCTAACCAAACTCATTCATGAGCTTCTTTGCCATCATCCATTACTCATTGACAAGAAAGACTGAAGAACACATTGCAAATATATAAAGATTTTGCTGTTTGCAAGCTCAGCTGAAACCATGAACTTAATTTTCAAAAGTAACAAGTACCTACACAGGCCTGCTGATTCCATATGGTGGAAGAACTTTGGTGGTCTTTGAAAGTTCACTATGTGATAATCCAGAGAACATCCCAAAAAGAGGCACTGATGAACATCACTAAAATGGTCTTTGTTTTTCGCCTTATTTCTAAAATTCATACCAATGATGCTGCTCTATAAGGGACATATATTCATGAGCCTAAATTTGAAAATATAAAGAACTGTGCACAATTGTGTTAAAAGAGGACCAAGGAAGACACAGCAGAGTTCTCCCTTGGAAATGTGCAGTGTTATTGTACTTTGTATCTTGCTGTCACCTTACGTTTCAGAACTGAGCATGACACCTCAAGCATGCCTGCTAGCCAAATTTGAATAAAAATTCGTATTACAGCAGTTCTGTTACCAGGAAACCTCTATTAACAATGTTCAATTTTGCTCCAATATACATACCCCATGCTTAAGTGTATTTCAGTCTGTATTATTTCTCTGTGTCTCTGTATGCCTGCTAAGATTTATAGTGTATAACCATTCAATTGACACTGCATTGGAAAACAGAGCTCTGCAAATACAATGAATGTACATAAAAACGTATCCTGAAAGAAGGCAGAGGGAACTTCTTTTTGCAATGTATTGCATGTAAAGCAAATGCTGCTTTGAATGTTTCAGTGGGCTTTTGATAGCATCTAATTTGCCTCTTCTACTTACAAGATCAATAAAAACTAGTCTTCATTTTACAAATGAAAAAGTATCAGAGAACTAATTCATGTGTCTGAGATAGTGAAGAATTCTGTGAGTTTGGTCCCCTTGGTACTTTCAGGAAAATGCAAGGAAAAAAACCTTAAGAAAAAAAATAATGTTCACAGACTCCTTGTAACCACTTTTTCAGATCATCTTAGATTTTTTGCCTGTGAAGTACATAAATTTAATTTATTATGTGGGAAGGAGACTTTTGGAAAGAACTTTAGCCTCCTTTCCTGCTTGTGGTCACTCCTGTCTGGGCTCTTGAGCATTTTTCTGTGTCAAGTGAATTCTATCACATACTAAACATCTTCTTGAGTTTAGCAGGAGTAAAAAGGACATTCACAGCCCCTTGGAAAATCAGATAGATTTCAGGACCACAATGTAGATATAATTGTGCATGTGTACACGTCTCCTTCAAAATACCTCATTATACGTCTACCCTCAATATATCTCAGCTGGTATATTTTCTTTCCATATTCTATGTAAAAAAGAGGGTTTTTTCATATATTCATTCTTAGATGCAATAAAAATTATGACAATAGATTGCAGAGAATTATCAGATGTAGTCCATGGTTAAAATATTAGCTATTAAGCAATTTAAGATTCCAGAAAAAGAAAATCAATCCTTCCTGCTAAGTGTTCAGTATAAGAAAAATGAAAACTTGTCTAATAAAAATCATATATAAGGGATGTTAAAAGTCCTCCTAGTGAGAAGTTGATAAGAAATATTAAGTGAAATCGTAATTTCTTCCACTTCTAATTAACTTGTCCAACAAAGCGTCCTTGTACCTTCAACAACTTTTCCATTGTACTTCATCTAAGGTATCTATATGCTTCTATATGCACATTAGATAGATGCACATTAGAAAGTATATTATACATTGCTTTTTAAGAAGCTGCATATTTGTCCAATATGACATAAATACAATAATCTCTAGCTCCAGACTTACAGCATGACTTCGATGGCTAAATTCCAGGTTTGCAGTCAGAGCAAAGAACTTCAAACCTAAGTAAGAACGGATTAATTTCTAACAAGAATCACCCTGATGTAAATATTAAAGTACATTTCACACTATGACAAACCATCTAAACTACAATGCTTCACCATGCAACAGCATCTCACTCATTACTTACAACTTCCCTTCATACTGTTAGTTTTCCAACTGTTCAAACAAAAACTCTGTTTCGGTAGCAGCTTGTTGAGAGAACTCCGTGTTTTCCCAGTATGTACTTGAAGAAGATTAATGAGTCTTACTAACATGCCAAGTCAATCTGTTCCCTTCTGTCAATCAGCTCCCATAAAACAAGTGTGTCTGTCTCACTGGCTATATTTTAGTGCAGGTACACTGCAAAAGTTTAATTAAAACACTAACCAAAACTGATCATGAAATACATTCCAGAACACTATTTAAGAAATAATTTGATATGTATTAGATAAGCCTTTTTATGAAGAAGTTTTCCTTCAAGAGGTCAGTGAGGACAAAGGAAAGAATAAACAACATGAATAGTGTGACAGAATAATTCTTGTCGTTGAATTTTGATTTCTGCTGTCAGCAGGTTCAGCCTATTGTAAAAAATGATATCTACTTGCAACATCCTACTTGACTATTGTCCAAGAATAAATAATTTGCATTTAAAAAGAAGTACAGTATTGCTTTTAGCTTGACAGCTAGGGGTGGGGGGGAAGAAGAAATTTCGTAAGTTAGGAAAGCAGACAATTTTTGCAAGGCTTACTTTTCATGGTAGCAAGCAATAAGGTATCAGCCCATTCCATTATATCAGTTTTTAAAGAAAGAAAGGCACTGACATCACTGCTCAAGTGAAAAACCATGGGGTAGTATAGTGCTACTTACTCTAAATTACATAAAATCAAAAAGTTAATTTTGTGGTATTCCAGGTTAACTCTGAATGATGCAGATTACAGATGAATTAGCCAGCACATTCAAAGCTAACACAATGGAGGGAAGGGTCCTTTGAGAAGGCAGTAATAGGAGCCGGGGGAACACTCAAGGCTAAGTCAGAGATGTTAGGGGGAAAAAGCAAAAAGGACAGAAGCAAAGAGAAAGAAGATGAAAGTTCATCTGTGGAAGACTGAGGATCACTTAAAGAAGACAAACCCCTGAAAGTCTGAAACACATTACTACTTTCATTACTCAAGTTTTCCAGTGATTAAGTACTATCCTTAAAACATAAAATTAGAAAAACACTACCCAGTAGAATGCAAAAATATTAATATATTTGTATCTATGTATATTTCTGGTTATAACTGTTACCAACTGTAATCTTTCTTGTCTATTGAAGTAGGTAAACTTCTAATCTGTTTTCCAGTTAGAAAGATGGTCTAAATTGCATGAAAATTCAGTAGGGCCCAGCAAATACACAGTGTTAAGACACCACAGACGCTTCTATAGCTGAAACACATTTATTTTTTCATAAACAACAAATGCTGGTGAATTTGACTAATGTGAGAACATTATGAACAAGGAATGATTACACTTGCAAGGAGATTACATCTTTGAGGGAAGAATCACAGCAGTCACGTGGCTGTTTCAGAGAACATACATGTAATCCCTACACATCACAGTCATTGGAAGAGGAGATGGACTATTCCCATCTTTTTTACTGACTGAAAGCAGAACTAAAAATATTGAAAAAGGTATCAGTGGACAAAATTCCTACAGGGTCATGGGGCTTTGTCCCCTACCACAACAGCTGCTGCTAGCAGCTCTGGGACTGTCCAGCATTTAACAGTTGTTTTAATGGCTTTCTTTTCTCCTACATTTATAGGTCAAAACCTTCTGATAGACCAAGCCCATTGTCAGCTGATTTTATTAGATTGATCCTCATAGTCCTTCTGAATGCAGGAGCTCATTTCAGTTCTTTAGTCCTCTTGCATTTTTTCTGACATATCATCTGCTTGCACGCTTAAAGAGTCCTGGATCAACATCTCAACCTTCTATGGATCTGTGAGAAAAAATGAAAAAGACAACCATGTAATTTATTTGCATCATGAGGAGGACAGAATAACCCACATCAGTATGCACCTATGGACTACTGAGACATCTACCCACACTCCAAATTTTGCAATTTTGTATCTGGGGCCCAAATGTGATTGTGTAACCTTCGAGATCAAAGAAAGAACAGGGTAACAGAAAGCCAAGAGAAAATTTCTGAGAGTCTAGTAGAAATGGCCAAGATCCTCTGGCATTTTGATAATCCATAGGTTATGCTATTGGAGCAGAGAGTGACGGAGCTGATCTGTTTTTGTGGTATGAATTTATTACTTCAGGAAGAATCCATGAGAAAGGTGGGGGAAACTGTGCTCCTGCCACACCCCCTCTACACCCAGCAGTGCTGTGCTCTTACCACCTCGCTGTTCAGTTGCTTAGTAAAAGCACTCCCCGGTGAGGGGGTTATGAAGAAGTATTTCCAGACTTCAGGACTAGTCTGGACTCTGCCATGGAGGTGATATATACAAGGGCAGGAAAAATGTAGGATTGTTATCTTAAACAGGATAACCTTCCTACTAGCATTCACTATCTGACTTGGGAATGTCATCAGAATGTAATTTATTGTACTGAATGAAGTATGTGAGTGAAGTCTAGACAGAGGGGTGAGAAACTGAGAAAGTGCTGCTGCTGCTCTGTATCACTGGGCAAAGATCTAAATCTGCAGTTAATAGACTTCATGATCTTTTGGAACTCAGATTTCCACTTTGGGAGCTCTGGAGTTGGCCCAATTTGAACATACATTTGGCTGTGGGAGAAGGAGAGACAACAGGACATTGCATCGCTTCTAATCAAGTCAGAAACTACCAGGCTTTTTCCAGATGCGAGCACTGAAGTGTGTGGGGCTGACAAAGCTGGGCAATCACATTTCTGATCATGATACAAATGCTTAGATGGAGAATATTCACCTGTCTTCATTTATGCACATCTGCTGTCTAATTAAATGAAGTTTGTGGTTTTAAATAGTTAGAGGTCCAGAGTAAGTTGAGGAAGGCATCAGCTTCTAAAGTGATGATAGGAACTCTTAAGATAAATGGGAACGTGCTGTTGCTGCAATTGTCATGCCCAGGGGGCCACATATATCTTCAGGTCCCTTGGCAGGATCCATGTGCCCCCAAACCTGTGCCCCCTCTTCATGTCCCCTCCACCAGAATGTACTCACCAGTATTAGGGCTGTGGAAGGGGTCTGGCTGTGCCTGGAGAGATCCGGGATGATCATGTCTTGGATGATGCCACCAGGTCTGAGTTTGGAAGTGGGATGAGCCTGAGTTCCATTGAGATCCCTTGTTGAGGTGACCCTGGGACTTCTGTTGGACACTCAGCTCTGCCCTGCTGACAAGAGTCTGTGAACACTTAAGCGTTCTCTGGTGGCCAGATTTCCAAGCATCTTGTGAAAATCATAAAAAGGAGAAGTGCATCTCACCTTCCTAATTGGCTTAGTCCTTTCTCTAAGGGTAAATCTTTCTCTACCAATTGTTTTTGAACTGAGTACTGCTCTGTTGATAGAAGCCTCAGCCTGGCTTCTCAAAGTATTGTTTATGTTTCTGGAGTTTTTTTTTCACAACACAGTTCCCTCCAGGGGCCAGCCTCAGTCCTTACCCATGACCTGCTGTAGCTGTAACAGTGGATGGAGAGTTCCTTCACAATTACAGTTGTTTTGTAGAGGTTTGCTGTAAGTAGATAGTCTTGGGATGGAGGGACTGATAAAGCAAGACAAGTTATGATTAATTTTTTTCTTCTACAGGACAGAATTTGAATTTGTAAAGACAGAATTTGAGTGTAATGTCCCCACCGTTTTTCCTCACAACTTACCTACCTAGGACACTCTGGGCTCAAGATGGAAAGTAAGAAGTCTGGACTGCAGTGCCAACTGAAATCTAAATGGGTACGATGGACTATATATGATTTATGTTATTTGAGTGCCTGGTGGCATGTGTCCGTGGGGAAAAACAAAGGGTTGTGTCTACGGGGAACAAGAAAGAGTTGTCTCTTCAGGTGTTCCATGTATCAAGGCTGCCATGGAAAACCTTACAAGGAGCTGCAGAGTCCACAGCAATCTATTGAACCCAGAAATGGAGCAGTTTCTCTTTTCTGAGGTTCACAAGACTAATTGGACTAGAAAGCTCTTCTGTCCAAGGTTACAGTTCCCTATTTTCCTTTAATATTAGCCGACAGAACTTTTCTTGTTGAGCGTAGAATGACATTTCAGGGTTTTTTTATGTAAGTCTAAGTATGCATTTCCTCCCTGAAATTTCAAGTAGGACAACCTGAGAAAAGACTTAAGAAGGATTGGTTTGGCTGGGTTTTTTTCGTTTTGTTTTTTAGAATTTTTGATGCTTTGAACTGGGATTTTTGCTGGCAAACACAGGAAATGCTCCTACTGATAAGAATTCCTGAGGCATAAGCAATTTGAAATGCCATATACTTTTATAGAGTTTGATAATTTAGTTGTAGTATTGAATAACTGCAGATGCTCAACATGTGCTTATTTAAAAGGCATTGTGTTGCACAGTGTGGTTAGAGTATTTCTAGATATCTGGTATGCAAATTTAATGTATAAACTGTTCTTTGAATTGTTGATTATATCCTTAGTCAGGTTCTAGTGAATAGTAGGACTTGCTGATCAGGAAACAAAATCATGAATCCAAGTTTCACAGTGCTGTCAAACATAAACAGTTGCTTTAAAGGTAGTAAGTTTTTAATTCGTCTGTTGAAACACATAAAGGCTAAAATACAGTATGAAAAAAGTTAGAAAGTCTAATTAATCTAGCTAACCGCTTCTAGGAAAATTAAACCTCATTTATGCTCACACCATTCAACAAGGGAAAGCCAGAAGTTTCTCAGTCATACAACAGGTCATAAGCAGAAATATCCACTTCTCATCCTGAAACTGGCACTCATTCTTCCTGGAAGGCACATTTTTATAATCAAGTGAGATCAATACCTTGATTTATCTGCATAACACATTTAAGCAAGACATGAAAATTTGCAATAGAAGTTAATGAGGACTGATTTTTAACATTTCATTTTTCTTTGGTGAGGTGACAGAGGTTCTGATTAAATCTATCTTTTCCTGCTCTGTCTTGGCTCTGACTTGCAACAAGTCAAGTATACTAAATTGACCCAGAATGTTCTACTAGAAAAAAAAAAAAAAGCAGATATATTCTATATTCACCTTACTGCACGATAAACAAGAGAAAAACAATTCAGATGTGCCAGGCACAAAGTTCCTGCTGCTTTTCTGTGAAATTTAAAAACAAGACTTTAGTAAAGGCCATTCAATATATATCTGCTGAACCTAATCAGAGCAATCTTAACTCTGAAACTAGTTTTGCATGTCTGCAATTGAACAAATGTAACGTCTGCTTAAAACACATCAGAGTTTCCAACACTTGGGCTCTAAAAGGTATAATCAAAATGTTCCATGAGGTGTAACTTGCACAACTCTACTGCCTTAATAATTAAAGAGACAGACTCTGTTCACATGCTCCAGCAGGAATGGTGCCACTCAGAAATAAATTGCATGTCTGCTTAAGATTGTTCCCCAGCAGTATTAGAATCTGTCCAGTAAAATGATACCAACTAAATTTGCCGTAGTGCTAATTTACATTGTCATTAATGAGAACACAAGTTTTAAATCACAGACATGGAAGTACTATTGTGCATCCAGCTTATTTCAGCTCCACTCAGGGTGATAAGGCATTCTCTAGACAATTGTAATTATGAGTAATTTGTAAAAGTAATAAGAACTGCTTTTTATTACAGGCAATAAAAATCAATTCTTCATTCAATTATCTTTCCTGGCTATGATATGATAGCTGCCCTGAGTGAGTGCAACAGGAAAAAAAAGCTGAGCTTAGTCCCAAGGAAAAGAACTATTAAAGAAAAAGACAATAGTGTTATTAAAAAAAAATCTACCAAAATTTAATCTCCAGTCCAACTTCTTGTCATAAAGGCATGATAATAAATGCCTGGCAATAGTGCTGTACTCCCTCTTTTTCTTTGAGACACCAAATTCACATATATTCAAATTATTTAAAACATATGACCAATTTCATTGATTCAGTAGGATAATTCTTGTGGTTAAGGTGAAGCAAAAATGTAAATCTTTGTAGAATCAGTGTTATAATGAAGAAAAGCATTTTGGAGGTGATTAGTTTCCATGCAATAAAATTTGTTAAACTCAAATATTAGCTCCAATTTTAACATGAACTAGAGCTTAAAATCACAGACACCTTTAATAATACATGAGGCTTATGTAGGAATGTTTTTCATACAGGAATATATCTGGGGACAAGTCCTTGTTTTTGATTTGTATTTTTGTTTTTCATTTCAAACTTTTCAATTAGAAGGGTCTGGAAGCAAAATTAAACAAGTGAATCTGCCTGAAATGCACATTTAAGAAAGTAATTTTGTATACTTTGAATTTTTTTCTTATGTTTTTGGTTCCAGGGGAAATGAAACTGAGCAGCAAGGGTGACAGATTTAATTTTGAAGATGGGACCTGATTTTTATTTATCATTTCCTCAAAAATTGTGAGAGCCTCATAGAAGTGATAAATTGAGCCTCTAGTGCAGGAGAATTTGAGGATAGGTCACTTTACCCCACTACCTTTGGTCTCTCTTCTTAACAAGGAGAAGTCATAGTACATTTGAATTTTGACTTAGAACATTACAAATGAACAAAGACTGTTTGATGGAAAAACTCAAGGATTAGATTAATTGAAAAGGTTTTTGGGGAGCCCATTTTTTACGATTTCGCTAGCGTAAGATATCACCGCTAATACAGCAGTGGATGTCTGCTTTCATCAGGAGCTGTTTCTGGAGTGTTTTATTAAAACAAACCCATATAAAATACATGCTCTGGATCATTTTTTCCTCAGGCTTTCTCAAATTTTCACCTGCTTACTTGTAGTATATCCCATTTTTCTTTAAATTGTATGTATTTTAAAAATTTATCTTCTTCTCTTGGGTTCTGTATGTCACTCACTTAGAAGGGATTAAAAGACTAATAAGAAATATTTATATAAAATTTCTTCTTTGTGAATATTTGAGAAGAATGACTTTTATGATGTCATGGTAACCTCAAGTTTATAGTGAAGTTTTCACATCCTCCACTGGAAAGAGCTATGTTAATTGGCAACCTGTACCTATAGCAACAGAAACGTATATCCTTCAGTTACAATTTCCAACCAAGTTTTTCATGGGAAAAGCTTCTCAAAGTATTGTTTTTAGAGGAAACTTCAATTCACAAGCAAAAAAGAATTCTATATTAAATTGGAGTGCAATTTTTCTGTCCACATCAGTAGATGCATCTTGGTTTTCTTTAATCCTTCCTAAAAAAAATTATTTTAATTAGATAAATTTGGAATAAGACACCCACAAAACATCAACATGAAATATTTCAGCTTTTAGGAAAAAAAAATCGGGGCAAAATGCAATAGTGAATAGGCTATTTTTCAGAGTATGACATGGCCTTCTCTGGTGTCAACAAGAGGTCATGCTCCCCTGCCTTCAGAAGTGAGTCTGAATAGGACTGACATAACCTAACCCCAGAAACTCTCCAATACAGATTTACTGACATAAAAATGGGTGCTCATTAAACTGACAAGATCTAGTTTTAATATTGGCAGGTGTAATGAAATCTTCCTCTGCATCACAGTTCCTGAGCTACACCATCCTTGTTACTGCACTCCTGGAACTCTCTTAAGTAGAGAACTCAACATTTGCATAAATTCCCTGAGGATCTATGAAGAAAATGTTCCAAGGCCCTCCGGGGCTAAGTGTGTCTGGTGAAGTATATGAATAAATCTGTCAGTTTTGAGTCATTAGGAATGGATGGCTTCAGGGTTGATTTTAAATGGGTGCCAGTACATCTCAGGGTTTTACTAAAGACAGAAGATGAGCAGGATAAGCTTATATTCTTCTTCTTGTTTGGATAGGGTTAATGAGAGTGTCACCAGGGACTGTGTGGGAGTTACAGAATCATAGAATCATTTAGGTTAGAAAAAACCTTTAAGATCATAAAGTCCAACCACTAAACCAGCGTTGCCAAGTCCACCACTAGACCATGTCCCTTAGACCCACATGTACAAAGTAAGCAATTTGTATGTACAGGTTAATCACATTAACACAGAAAAATAGACACCCAAGCAGTGTCTGCTGAATGCCATCCCCATTTTTTTGTATTTTATTGCAAGCAGTCTAGATGGCATAAATCAGTACTGGCTCTGTTTGAATTTCTAAAATGGCTTGCAATCATCTCACACTATTATTTTCCTTATGAATTAAAGACAAATCATATAGGTGGATAGAAGGCAGCACTTCACATCACTGAATTTAGGTATACATTATCTGAAATTATATGTTCTGATCTTGTTTATGGGAATATGGACTATTGTAGAAGTTACAGAAAAGTAAATTACTTACCTTCTCTTAGAAGCCTGAACTTTCAGACTGATTTATGAAGACTATGGCCAAAATATCTTTCAGCCCCTAAGGCAAGGAAGAATAATCTCATATTGCCAGTTTTAGCTTTCAATGTGTTGTGCCTGGCTCTTCCTAAGATTATGTTTGTTATCTTCTGTACAATTAGGTGAAAAGCCTCAAAAAAGTCCACAAGGTCCATTACTATGACACTTCAGGTCTAATGGGTTCACCTGCTAAGCGCTTCAGTCTACACATTATTTGGCCTGGAGTTAAAGTGGAAAACATTCCTGAAAGTCAAAATTGCTTGACTGTTATAGGGTTGGCAAAAAAAAAAAAGGAGAAAAAACTCCCTCATGTGTGCTAACTTAGCTGCCCAAAAATGTTTAAACCAGCAGAGCTTAACAGAGAAATATAAGTCCAGCTTGATCTGAAAGGCAGGAGCTATAACTGGAGGCAACAAAAAATTCTTTTTCTTCTCTGGATCTCATTGGCACTGAGAAAGACCAATGACATATACTTGCTGTTCTTTGGCATTAAAGTCTTTCTAAATATACTAGGGCAATTACAATTAAAGAATGTAATTCAGGGGACTTGCTGGCATGTCATCTGTAGGATGTCATCCTCAGGCTGCTCTAGAAGGACTGCTATGCCACTGTGCTGTGCAGGTAAGTGAGGAAGTCCCTGGGGTGTCAAATAATCCAGGAGATGTATTGTGAAGCTGCATTCAATAACAGTGGGCTCATTTAGATATGATATCAAATGCACATATAATTTTACCCTCCCCCCCTTCCCCCAAATCTGAGCTTTAGAAACAAGGCAGGGAACATAGATAGTCTGTGAAACTCTGTGTGAATTAGTATTTTGTTCGAGTAAATAACATCAGACATCTTAGAGAATCACAGAATTATTTAGGTTGGAAAGGACCTCTAGATCATTGAGTCCTTATTGTAGCACCTCTGTGTTCACCACTAAACCATATCCCTGAGTGCCACATCTGGATGGTTTTTTTAACATTTCCAGGGATGGTGATTCCACCACTTCCTGGGCACCCTGCTCCAGGGCCTGACAACCTTTTGGAGAAGAAAATTTTCCTAATATCTAACCTAAATTTTCCCTTGAAGCTGTTTCCTTTTGTCCTATTGCTTGTTACCTGGGAGAAGAGGCTCCTCCTTTCAGGGGGTTGTAATAATAGGAGCAATAAGATCTTTCCCGATCTTCCTTTTCTCCAAGCTAAAGAACCTCAGCTCCCTCAGCTGCTCCAAGCATAAACCTTATCCAAGCATAAACCTTGTCCAAACATAAGTGAGCAGATCCTTCATTGTGTAATAAGATGGTCAGCCATTCCAGATTTTTTTGAATATTCCCTAGCTACTTACATGCAGTGTGTACAGATTCACCTACTGGCAGACACATGGACTCACCTTGGCTTCCAAGAAAACTCCCTTCCTGCTGCAAACAGTGAGCTGTTACAGTGACCTGTCCATTAAAACTCCTTCAAGAAGCAAATCTAGAGCAGCCTTTTCCCTTTTGATGATTGTTCAGAAAGAAAAATACAACTCCTGGGAAACTACACAGGTTTGCTACAATCGCATATTTTCCCTTCCTATTATTGCCACACTGAGAACTCCATTTTAGGAAAACCCCAAGAGGCAGTAATCTAGTTTTGAACTATTGCCATCACTTCTCTTAGATGCCTAGATAACACTGCAAACAGGGATATTTTTGTTGTTTTAAATACCTAAACAGTGGTCAAAAAACATAGGTGGAAGAAACCCAAGAACAATTTAGAGATGACTGGAGTAACAGTCCGGACTTTTCCTGAGGAATAAAAACAGAAAGAATTGTAAAAAAAAAAAATAAATAAAAAAATTACAGTATTTTTTTAGGAATATTGCAAAATCTGTTTATTAGAGCTCTTATTTTCAATAAATAAAATTTATTCACAGTACCACAGTATCAACAAGGTTGGAAGAGACCTTAAAGATCATCAAGTCCAACCTGTAGTCTAACAGCCCATCATCTATACCATGGTACCAAGTGCCTCAGCCAGCCTACTCTTGAACACCTCCAGGGTTGGTGAATCCACCACCTCCCTGGGCAGCTCATTCCAATGGTGGATCACCCTTTGTGTGAAAAATTTTCTCCTAATATCAAGTCTAAACCTCCCCTGATGGAGCTTGAGACTCTGTCCTCTTGTTCTGCCGCCACTTGCCCAAGAGAAGAGACCGACCCCCGCCTGACTACAGCCTCCTTTCAGGTGGTTACAGACAGCAATGAGGTCACCCCTGAGCCTCCTCTTCTCCAGGCTGAACAACCCCAGCTCCCTCAGCCGCTCCTCACAGGGCTTGTGCTCCAGCCCCTTCACCATCCTCGTTGCCCTTCTCTGAACACGTTCCAGTAACTCAACATCTCTCCTATACTGAGGGGCCCAGAACTGGACACAGCACTCAAGGTGAGGCCTAACCAGTGCTGAGTACAGGGGAAGGTTAACTTCCCTAGTCCTTGCCACACCATTCCTGATGCAAGCCAGGATGCCATTGGCCTTCTTGGCCGCCTGGGCACACTGCTGGCTCATGTCAAGGCTCCCATCCACCAGCACCCCCAAGTCTCTCTGTGTCTGCCCACTCTCCAGCCTCTCCGATCCCAGTTTATTGCAACCAAAGTGTAAGACCTGGCACCTGGACTTGTTGAATCTCATCCCATTGGAATCTGCCCATCTCTCCAGCCTGTCCAGATCCCTCTGCAGGGCCCTCCTACCCTCCAACAGATCAACATCTGCTCCCAGCTTGGTGTCATCTGCAAGCTTACTAATGAAGGACTCAATCCCGTATTATAAACCTATAACTTAATGTTATAACTTAATGTTAAAAATCCTGTGAGTTTCTGTGCCTAGTTTTTTGTCCATCTCATTAAACAGAGATTTGTCTTTTGACAGACTGCTAATTGTGTTCCCACATTCTGGTTTCATCCACTTTTTCAAATAGTTTGTTGCAGCTGTGAATTTCCTGGCAAAGCAGGCTTCTGTGGAAAAATGCCAATTCTTAAATATGGCATTCTGAGAAAATATCTCCTTTTTTTTTTTTTTTTCTTTCCTTGAAATTGTACTAATGCAGGTTTCTATCTGAAATGATCTTGGCCTCCAGCCAAATTATCTGATAGAAGTTCAGAATTCTCAGTGCATCAACTGCCTTAAAAAGCAAAGGTGTTTGGGCTTTTGGTATCCTCCACTTTAACACAGTCCAGGCATGTGGGCTGTTTTAGTAACAGGGGATATAGAGTAGCTCAAAGTTTTAAAAGGTTCTACACCTCTCAGGAAATGCCAGAATTCTGACAACTTAGAAATACTCTCCAAAGAGCCTAAGGACTACGTGGGGTAGGAATGTAAAGAAGGAAGGTAGTCAAGAATGGAAAAGATTCAGAGAGTTTATCTGACTTGTACAAGACAGAATTCATGAACTTGTCTAATCCTGAACTGAAAAGCCCTGAATCTTCTCTATTTTTTTATGTGTGCCTTACTGCTTTTCTGGAGTCCTGGAAATGCCAGAGAGCCTCAATGTTCACAGCTCTGGGACATCTCAAGCTACAGAATCCCTTAGGTTCTCCATATAACTGTGCACAGGAGGCCTGGACACCCTCATTTCTATTCCATTGTTTGCTTTTAGTCAATAATATACAGATTCTACCTTTAGTTTTTAAATATATTTCTCCCTAAAATAATGAAAAAAACCAAAACTGAGAAGGTAAATGAAAAAAAAGGCAACCACTGGTGACTAATTAATTTCCTTATGATGCAGTGTTTTCCTACTGTTTTATTAGAATAGGATAACATTTACATGATCATGAAATAGACAAACTTGGGGTTTTAATAATCAAACTGCGAACTTGAGTGTCATAGCAGAATTTGGGTGATTAATGAAAGGTGTTTATAGCACCACTTATTCTGTTTCATTTCAGCAATTGTGCAAAACTCCTTCCAGGGTGTATGACATGTTTCTCCCTTTATAGAGCAGCCTCCATATGTTCATTAAGGTGGAAAAAAATAAGGAAGATAACTGCAGGTGTCAGCTGAAACCTGCAGAGGATCACTGCTTCATTGGATTGTACTTGCTTCTTTGATTTGCAATTAACATATTTCTGGACTTCAGACATATTTTGTCTGTTGTCCCTGGGGTACCATCGTTTCCTTTGTGTGGTTTGATTCGTTTCTTCCTTTATAGTTTTGCTTTTTAAGGATTACATTTTTACTGACACAAAGAAAGATGTCTGAGAGCAGAAACTATTCTGCTGCAATCGACTGCCAAGGGATGGCACATTAGGATATTTGTTTCTCTCCCTATTTTCTTTTAAAGTACACAGTTATCTTTATGCTCAGGACCTTGAAATCTCTTGGGAAGACCATCTTAAATAAGGAATCGAAAAAATTCGGCCTTCTCATCACAACTGTGAATTGAAAAATAAGCACTCACACACCGTGTTCACTCACCTAACCGAGGGATTTTCTGGGATGTATGTTTAATGATGAAATGTGGCACGTTTTTGTATTTGTACAGTAAGTAAAGAGGTTCATTACATGGGACTGAATTACTACAATTACCCCAAGACAATCCAGTATGGTAAAGTTTCACAAAATCTCTGTGGTTGCTCCTCCCTCCATTTTACTGAATGACAAAAAAAAACAAACAAACAAAAAAAACAAAAAAAAAAAAACCAAAAACTGAGAAGCAGAAATAGAGATAACTTGTAATTAGGCAAGTGGCAGACATCAACTCTCCATTTCTTGGATACCAAGGGACCTACAGTACAATAAACTCCTGTACCCCTACAGTGCCATTGAAAACATATTGGCAGCTAAGTTATAACTCACCCTCTGTCTATGAAAAAACTCATACGGAAAACATCATTCTAGAGGAGGGTAATCAAAACTAAAAACTTAACCACAGTCTATCTGATCACAAATATCTCTCAGCTCTTAATCCCTTTAAATAAATGTTAAGACATTTAAATTATGTGTTCTGACTTTCACCTTTAGGTCCTTCATCTCCACCTGCACTTGCCTAAGAAAGTCAGACAACACCATATTCTACATTCAGTTGAGGAAAATCAGCAAAAAAAGATTAGACATTTAAATCTTGAATAAAAATGCTGAGACACTTTAAGAAACAGCTGCACACCACACTCACTGGTAAGCCATATTTGACTAAATGGTGGTATTAGCATGATTTCAGATGCTTCTGTTCTCTTTCTCATCTTATTCTCTGTAGATGGCATACACCTCATCCCTGGAAGTGTTCAAGGCCAGATTGGATGGGCTCTGAGCAACCTGTTTTAGTGAATGTGTCTGCCCACAGCATGGGTTTTGGAACTAGATGGTCTTTAAGGTTCTTTCTAACCCAAACCATTCTGTGATTCTGTGGGAACTGTGGACTGACAAAGACACTCATTAACTCTGGAAAGTCCTAGACAGACAAAAGAGGAGGGTAACTTGGGAGCAGAGGTCTCATGAAAATTTTTTTTAAGTGTTATTGAATTTTGCCTTCCTTCCTTCCTTCCTTCCTTCCTTCCTTCCTTCCTTCCTTCCCTCCTTCCCTCCTTCCTTCCCTCCTTCCTTCCCTCCTTCCTTCCCTCCTTCCTTCCCTCCTTCCTTCCCTCCTTCCCTCCTTCCTTCCCTCCTTCCTTCCCTCCTTCCCAGAGTGAATGATGAGAAAAGTGAACATCTGGACAGAGCTGCCACATGTCATTCTTTCTGTCCTCAAGCTGGTCAGCAATCCAAATGAGAAACCTTTTTTTCACATTAGCAACACTTGTGGTGGTATTTGAAGTGAGATAGCTGTCATGCTTAGCATTTGCGTGTTCAGAAGCCAGTGTTCCTACATGGGGAGGGAAAGTTACTCATCCAAAATCCGGGGTAGAGGGTGGAAGCTCGTTTCATCAACAGGATCCAATGTACTAACCAGAAAAACCATGGAAATAGAGAGAGATGGATGGGTGCCATGAGTGAACAAAGACATTTTTTCAGGATTCAGTGTTATCTCACAGACTTGCTACATCTGATACTGTTTACGCTGGTGGAAATGTCAGTACAGTAAATGGATGCATCATCCATTTCTTGGACATGATGATATCAGTAGGGCTGATTTCTATGTGCTTTCCTTGGAAGTTTCCTGCCTCAGATTGTTAATATCAGCTTCATGTATTAATATGAGGCTATATCACAGACTCTGTTGTGTGTGCACGTGCTTTCATTCTTTTGCCATTTGGCTGACTTAATTGTTATGACTAAGGAAGGGAAACATAAGAATTGTCCTCCTATTTTCACTCAGACTACGTCCAGTACAGTCCTAGATCTTCCTTAAAACATTACAGAAACTGAAACTTGGTGCGGAAAGTATGAATTGCCCCTTTAAGAAACATTGTAGTCTTTTTTGATCTCCTAACTGTAAGCTGATTTAAGAGGTGAATCTTCTAAAGTGCAAAATTTGCCTGTTATTGCCAAGGAAGTTAAGTGAAAACATTTAAGCAGAATAGAACTTTAAAACTTTTTATTTAAATAAAGACACTTGTTATGGTTTAGGTTGCATGCAAATGGACTAAGTCATCGATGAGCTATAGATATTAGAATTCAATATTCTTATGTTGCATCTGGTTTGTGTTTATACAGGGTAACATTTTGAAGAAAATTCATACTGTAAAAAGACTTCTCTGGCTGCCATGACATGGACATGTAAGTATGGAGATAGTATTCTGCTGCTTTTTGCATCTTTTGTGTGAGACCCTCCTCAATTGAATTATTAGACAGCTGTTCAGGGAAGAGGTCTGCATGCCAAACAGCTGAGGTTGCATGGGACTGATGTATCTGTGGAAAGGTGCTTGCTGACAAAATAGGCCTAAATACTAATCTTGGGAATTTTTCTTTCTCCAGAAAGAGTTTGGCCTATGAAACAAAAGATATTTATGGGCATATACCTCTTCTCAGCTTATCAGCAACAAACTTTGGAAATGATAGTTGCACGTGTGACAATAAAATGTTAAAGAATGAACTCATCTCATTTTCATCTTGACAATCTTTCAAACCAGACACTTCAATGATGGCTTGATGGAAACCTATATATTATCGATTATATTTTTAAAAGGTTATTGGCCCTCTGTTGTTTACATTTCTTGTCATCTAACATCACAGTTGAAAACATTTTACTGATCCTCTGGTCAAACCTTTCCATTTTCTTCTTGTCTGGCTTAGTAAAGGAGGCGAGAATTCAAATGGAGATGAGGCAGAATTTGTTGGTCAATAACAGCTGCTGTTACAACATCTAAAAACCCACAGAACATCTCTTTACATAACAACGCCTTAAACAGATTTCTGAAATACTATTTGCAGGGAATAGTATAAGCCTGGATGCACTCAGCTGTCTGTATTACACTTTTACTCTTTAAAACCAGTATTTAAACCCACAGTGGCCACAGTAATTTATGGAGCAAACCCTGAAAAATTCTAAATCGGGATTAGAGTCTATTAACTCTATTAAGTTCTATTTGGCAGTCAACCAAAGTGTCAACTGAGCTCACATCCCTCTTTATCCGGTAACTAATGCTGGAGAGGCCACATGTACAATATCAAGTGGAAAAAGGTGTCCGGGGTAATACTCTAACTATCAGGCCAAATTCTCTGCTGGCATAACTCACAGTATTTCCAAGCCAGATCTTTCAGAATAGCCTGTCTGTCACCAATTAATTTTTCGTATTCACTTTTTAATAAGCAACTTTCCAAGCAATGAGGGTTTTTTAGCTGCATGACTCCTATTAAAGTCAATAGGAGTCATGTAGCTAAACCCCTATGTGATGCTTGAATTTATTGGAAATTGGCATCTGCTGCTGAGAGCACTTCTATTGTTTGGTCTTTCTGCCCAATCACTGCTTTCTTTCTGGTCATGTAGCCCCTTGTGCTCCTACTTGCTGGAATCTCCATGCCTAACCTTTCTATTCCTTCCCCAATATCCTTTCACACTAAAAATAAAAGAGCCTCCTCTGTAGAATCATTATTGCCTCATGCCCTTTTGTTTGGATTTTCTATGTGCGACCTCTTTGTTCAGCCTCAGCTGTTGCAGAACTTTGCTGTTGGCTGCAGTGAATCATCTCATTGTTCCTGCAATCACTTAGATTTGCACAATTCTTTGGGATCTGGTTAGATGAAAGGTGCTCTTCAAACAAAAGCCAGGCTCCTCACTATTTCACTCTGAAATTATAGGGGTTAAAATGCTGTCAAGTGGTCTGATGTCATCGTTTTACTAAAAAATAGGCTTCTGACAGGTGTTATCAATTATTACCTGATTATTTCTCGCTTCCCTAAAATGATGTGATTTCGCTGAAATATGTTTCATTGAAATTCCACCGACTTGTGTTAATCACTATGAATCTGGCTGCAAAACCAACCCTGGGAGCATAGCTGCAGGATGTACTCTCCAATAACTGAAAGCAGTGTGTATTGTGCTAAAAATACCAAACCAATTTTTCATTTGATTCCCTATACATTTTATATGGACATGCATTTGGACAATTTTCTAATTTGTATATGTATGTACATTTGTATCATGGAGTCATAGAATGATCTGACATAGGACCTTAAAGATTATCTAGTTTCAACCTCTCTGCTACAGGCAGGGGCACCTTCCACTAGACTTCAACACAAACCATTCTGTGATTCTATTGTTCAGTGACATAGGTTCATTCTTTTCACAAAGGTGGCTGTGAAATCTCAGTTTGAAGAAAAGGTTTTATTAAATGGTAATCTACTACTTTACACACACAGTTTTAAGAACACTATCTAGGAAAATTGTTAATGATGAAGTCTGAGTATTGCACAGCTGTATATTAAAGGAAAAAAGCTGTCCAGTATTCTGAAGAGAAAGTGTAATTCAGATTTATTCAGGCACTATACATTTTTAAAAATATTCTTAGGATTGAAAATTAAATCTATCAGGCAGCACTAGTCAAGCAACTTGCCAGCCAGCCAGGCTAAACTAGAATGAAGATTATCTTCAAGGAATATCTTGAAGAGCAACAGAGCATTGAATGAATACAAAACTCTTTCTGAGACAGTTGTTTCTGAAAACCTCATTAAAATCTCATATTTTAACATAGGTTCACTAGGCAAGAAAAGGCCCAGTGACTCCATTCAAGAAAACTTTACATTTATTCGGGCTATCACAGACTGAAAAATCTTTAATTTTTTTTTTTTTTATTATTATTTATTGAGTGGCTTTAGTGTTCATCTAAGGATGTCAGGGCTTCAGACACTTTATTTATCTTTCACAGGTGCAGCAGTTGAGGTGTAAATGTCAGTCCTTGAACATTACTCTTTGCCCTCATTATTTGGGGCTATGCTTAGAGATAAAGGGAGGCCTTTTCTCTTATGCTTCTTTCCTCCCCAGTCTCGCTTCTCTTATAACCAAAATAATGTAAGTTAGTGGCAAGTGCTGTGACCATTTTTCTGGATTTACCCTGAAAAAAATGGATTCTTCTTAGTATATTTTCTTGGTAAGACAGCTGCTGCCCAAGCTAAATTGCAAGTTTGTTTCCATTTGACGGGGTTCAGAATGACCTTTGCTCATTTTCCACAGGATTTTCCATGGAACATTTACCATAATCATGTTTATCAAAGTAGTTTTTTTGTGATTTTCCACTTTTTTAGATATCCAATGTTTGCCCTGAGAAGCACCTTGTTAGTAAACAAAAGAAACTCTCATAGATAAAATGTGTAACATGAGCACATGCAACAAAAGTGCACGTAGCAATATTAACATTTTGGAAAGTAAGACTGGATCAGAGATTTGTTTTTGCAGAAAAATGAAAAAACTTTTCATTAAAAAGTTGTCTATCTGGAGTAAATCTGACCTGAGCTAAATTTGAACTGCCCTGGAGAAAGCAAAGATCTGTGTTACACTGTGGAACATCCAAACTATCCAATCCCCTAGCTAAAAGATTTAGCGCAAAGTTAGTTTTAAACTAAAGAAGACCAGCACTTTAATCTTTTTGCTTGATTTCCCTTTCAAACACAGTCATCCATTTAGCTCCCTGCTGTCCTCATGAAGAATTTCCTTACGATGAAATCAGGGTTTAGGGATTTATTATGCAACGAGCAGAGCAGGTTCAAGCTGATAAAGGCTTCCTGGGTGAGTGAAGGATGCTTAATGCCAGGAAAGATACTCTTTTAATGTGAGGTTCTTGACCATTTATTACATAAAAATGTTAATCTGATAGTGTTTTTAATCTGCTTGTTATCAGTGGTGGCTGCTTGGTGTTAAAGACAAGATAAAAGGGAGAGCTGAAGAAGCAGATTTGGGGAGCACTCACTCAGTTATAACGTGCCGGATACAACACACCTGCTTCCCATTTATCTGCTCTTCCAGAGTGAGGAGGAGAGGGCTTACGGCTGTGATAAGGCACAGCTCAGCAGGCTGATTGGGCAGTGGTGTGCGCACGCTGAAAGGACACTGTGCCACAGATAAGCCGTGATAAAGGTTGGGACAGTCATTTCCCAGGAAACTGCAGAGCCGAGGATTTGCCTTACATGCCATTTCGAAGGGTTCTCCAAATACAAAATATTTAATCCCTTCTCACCCATCCACGTCCCGTTTCCATCCCACGAACTGCGGTGTGATCTGCAGAACTCACGGAGCCAAACTCTCCGCAGATTCGCATCTGCATTGTGCCCTGGCCTTGTTCCAGCTAGTCTATGTGCTGGTCCCCTCTGTGAAATCTTGGCAGGCAAGAGACATTGTGATTAGTCCTGGTTTTAATGCAGGTAAAACCAATTGCTGATGTAAAATATAGAGTGGCTGTCAGGATGGGATGAGGTGTCTCCTGGGCTCAGGAGTTACTTGTAGCATGGAGAACAAGCACAGCTATCAAATAAGCCTCATATTCTTAAGATAAAGTTTATCTCTGCAAGACAAAAATATAAACTTTTTCTTGATGGATTTGGCTCAGTAGTAAAGTTTGCAGGTTTGAGTTGACACAAATATCTGCAATCAGTCGAGTAGCTGGAGAGCAAACAGCTTGCCCATTTCAGAAAATGTGGAGGATTAAAATCATTGACCTTAGGATGAAAGCATGACCAGTCCAAGGTTTTCTTGCCTAAGGAGACATGAACTCATTTCCTTCATGAAACCCCCATATTTCCCATAATCTAGTAGACTACCATAGCAACCAGCCACATTTTTAGTTTGGGATGACTGCTTTTCACCCAAATAAGTTATTTACAGTTATCATTTCTGTTGAAATCAATAAAAAACACTTCGGTAATGCAAACTCACACTGTTGAGAAATTTCCAGCAATGTTGCAGGCTGAAGGTAGGTTCACACAGCATCTGGTCTGAGTGGGAACAGCCTGTGCAGGCACACGCACAGTGGCTTTATTATAACTTATGTAACTAACAGAGAAACTATGGATGCACAAACTGGGTGCATCTAGGAACGAGCTATACATTAGCCAAATAAAGTATTTGAAATGACTTTGAAAGCTACTTTGAATCAAACAATCTGAAGTACGTAAATGCTTTGGTGTAGTGTGGATATGAACTGCTCAGTCATAGACAAATGGGTGGATCTGGATGGGTTCTATGAAGGTGCTGCCCAGCATCTTCTAGTCAGTGAAATCTGTGTATTACCGGAAATCCTGTATCTCATGTTTCAGTCTAGTAGGATTTCTTTAACTCTGAGCTATCTGGTCTAGTGGACGTTGGCTCAGCCATGCTAGGGGGGGGGTTGGAACTAAATGATGTTTGAGATCCATTCCAAACCAAGCATTCTATGATTCTAGGGTGCTATCCAAATATGTTAAATCCAAGGGAGACATGTATTTGCAATCCTATATCACAGGCATATAGGTTTATAAAGGAAATCATGGTTAGAGTGGACAAAACTCTCAAAGGCAGAGCAAAACAAATGAAATATCAAGTGCATGTTGCTTAGTCAAACATTCAGGATTCATGACCCACTCAACTGCATTTAAAAATGTGTATGTTGGGGCGGTGTGAAACCAATATCAAGGACCATCTAACATTTATGTTTCCTCGAGAAGAGCAAACACTGTTAGCAGAACACCTAGAAGGTTCCCCAAAGTGACTGGGCAATACCTTGGTGCAAAGACTGTTTAAATGAGACTTCTGTCTTGAATTCAGATCTGCAAACTCCTTGCTCAAAACATCAGATAGAGAAGCCTCCACTGAAGCTGCTTTTAGGCTGAAAACTTCAATCTTTTCACCATGGCAACTAAGGAACCATGTGTCTAGACAGGATGTGGTCACTAATAAACAGAGTTCAGGTTGATCTGAAGACCTAAAGCCCAGTCATATTAATTTTGTCTTGGAAAAACCCCCAAAATCTAATGGTCACATCAGCAAGTGTGCCAGAGTTAAAGGAGCATTTGGGCAATGCTCTCATGCACATGTTGGAATTTTTGGGCTTGTCCTGCTCAAGACCAGAAGTTGGACTGATGATCCTTGTAGGTCCCTTCCAACTCAGAATATTCTATAATTCTGTGATTCTCCCATGGTACAAACCTCTGGTCATAGAAAAAGAACTAACATGGTTAGTGATTATAGAACAAACTGAAAAATGTCAAATAATTGTCCCTTATAGATCATTCAACTAAGCCTACATTCAATCCCCAGGCAATCATCTGGGTAAATAGACTCTGTATCAGGCACTAAATGAGTTAAAATTACTGGGGGAGCAGAAGTACTTTGAGTGGCAGAAGCTTTTGTCTCTCTGACTTAGTGGGGAATGGTAGCAGATGGATCCCAACTGATCTCTAGTGGTAGGACGCAGGAAGGAGAGAAGAAGAAAAACAGTTGCAAGCACAGAACCCATGGCTTTATACATCAAGTCCTACATCCAAAAGCAAATTGGAAGTCAGTGCAAGCTGCAGTGAATTGGTGTAATGTGTGATGTTCGCCAGTCCTGCTAAGTAAGAGATCAATATATTTACTCCCTGGATAGAATACAATCTTACTGCTGTGACAGTGTTACTTCTACTACTCTGTGAAGAAAAATTACTGCAAGGAGTCTATGATCCCTATTTGGTCAGAGCCTCCACTCTTCAGGAGCTATTTTTAAAGATAACCAAAAATCATAAAAAAGAGACTTACTGAACATTTGCAGTGCAGCAAAGCCAAGAAATTCAGACACGCAATAAATTTCAATGGCTAGTGATTGGCCCAATCTATTGCACTGAGATACTGCCAAGTTGTCTGGAGGGTTTCAGCAACATGCAACACTTCTTCAACCCTTATATGTAGCAGACGGAGTTTCAGATTAATTCGGATGAAATGCAACTTTTTGCTGAATTTCCTTTTATGTATATTGTTAAAGGAAAACCTTACCTTGTCAGGGTTTTTCTATGTTTGTTTGTTTTTATTTTTGCTGTTCATGCTTATTCAGGTATCTGGCTTAATTTCAATGTTACAAATGCGATTTCATCTATTCAAAGAGCTAAGGTTCTGGCTGATCAGCAAATAGCAGTCGCAAGTTACTGTTTTATCTCATTAGCTATGGAGAAGGGAAAGAAGAAAGAAAGGCAGGAGACATAAGGGATGGATTTCCTGATAGAAATTAAAAGAAATCATAGTGATGAAGCACACTTTTGCAAACTTACATCTTGACTAGGAATTTTCTGCTTCCTGTACAGGATAGCATAGGTAGATGAGAGAAAACAGAATCAAAGAATGTCTTTGCTGCGAACCTCTTCAAGGACTTCATAAAATCATGGCAAAACCAGCCTAAAGAAATATTCTGCTTCTTTACCCATTGCAGTTTGTTACTGGGATATTAATGAAAAGAGTATGAAGTAGAAGATTGATGTTTTCCATTCTCATAACCTGCCCCCCTCCTCATAAATCTCCCATTATTACATACGCACTAAGCAGCATGTTACTTCACCTTCTCTGAGACACAAGCACACCAACAGCTCTCTCATTGGCTCCCTTGTACTTTCTAGAGGTCAATACTCAACCTAAATAATTCCTACTCTGCTCCAGACTGATATCCTTTTCCACTCTGTCAATGCCTCACTAACACTAATGAAAAGAGAGGTCAAGAATTGAAAAAAAAAAATCATCAAACTCATGGAGATATCCCCTTTGGATCAACTCTTAATAGGAATATACAGATATTTAAATACAGCTTGGAAATCAACTGAGATAGTGCAAAATTAATAACATTTTGATATTTGCTCTCTGTCACAGTTGTCTCCTTTTTTGTCTTGGTAGACATAGGCATCCTGTTCTTTCATTCTCTATCTCTTGCTCTAAAGAAGTCTATGAGTTAACATCACAGGTGGCCACCACTACCTTAGCTGTCAAAGGGAATGCACCCAGAAGAGGAAGAGCTGACAGCCAAGGTGGACTTTCGTGTGCTTTGGCTCAACTTCAGGAAACATTGCAATTATAGTCCAAATACACAGCAGAGCAGACACAGCTATCGAAACAATTCATCGTTATGGACAGCTTGTGTTCTCACAGCATGCCCGGGAGAAGAAGAAATCATAGATGTATTTTGATGTTATACAAAGATAAAGGACCAGCTAGATTGTGATTTATTTAGGGTCACTGAGAACATCTCTGGCTGAATCAGAAACAGGGCTTCGGTACCTGGAGCCCTGCTCCAGTTAACAGTGGTATCTGCCCAGGTGACAGACTACACTTTCTCTCCGCAGAATAACAAAATCAACTCTCCTGAATACACCCTGTTAGAAATGTTGTCCCCTGTAGCAAGATTGCAAGAGATTCACAAGCCTCCTACGTGCACAGAGACCAGAACAACCCTGCCAAATGCTGTCCTAAATTATTCTTGTGTAAAATTCATTGGGTACAACACAGGAATAGCAGAAAAGGCGGAAAGAGATGAGCTGTTCTTGAAAGTTTTTCTTATTATGCAAACACAGAGTCCAAAGATTTTCCAGGGAATTGTTGTGTTAAATAGCCACAGTTGTAAATGGTGAATTCATAAATGAATACAAATGTGTAGCTGTCATAACTGGCAGATGACACTTCCTGAAGGATAAGCTTGTACTCTTCCCCAGCGAAGGCGGCATGCAAGAGTTTCATCTCCTGAGACTTCTAATGTACAAATTCTTTGGCAATTCTTCCTAAGGCGGAACTGTTTTTAATTTAGAAGACGTCAACCTACTTGTACTAGTGGGAGAAATTAATAAGCCAAGGATGCAGGTCGGCTGTACTGTAATACTGAGTAGATATGTCTCCATTAATTGCAAGATTGTCTGTGCTCACTTAAAAGCTGTTCTGTCTCAGAGCTTGATCCTGTTGCCTGTGCTGAGATAAAATTCCCTCGAGCTTTTAACGCCTTTTCTGCTGCTGACCCCTCAGGGATGGTTTTGTTTCATGTCTGCATGCAACACATGCTGAACCATATATTTCTTCTATCTGTACAGCACAGATATGAATATAGATAACCATATGTCCTCTAATGGTAAGCTCTATTTGTGTTAATCTGTCCTAGACATTTAGAAAGGCAATTAAAACAAGGAGAATGTAAAAGCCATATTCAAGTGACTTGGATTGTAAACATGACTTTGGATCTATTATTTTCTCCTAAATGCTTTAATCAGTCCCTACATGGGACATTACTAAATCCAACTCTCAGCTCTGAACAGATATGGGCACTTCATGTTGTTCGAATATGGCCTTGATAAATGGGATACAGTAAGGCTGTGGAAAAAAAAAAGATATTTAAATTCATGTTTCAACACTTAGCCTGGTACTTTTCTACCGACTTTATAACCCTTCTCCACTGTAAGTCATCCAAAGGCCCAGAGCAGGAGAGACGAGACATTTACTGGAATTATCAACTTGTCCTGCAAACTGGAGGAAAATCTTAGTCTAAAGGACTACATGCAGAGTTTAAGCTTGCAGATATTCTTGCAGATTTACAATATGTGCATGTACATGAGAATAATCAACGCTCTTTGGTTTTCCCCATCTATTTCTCTTCATGATTAGTCCACCTCAGTAAGTAATCTATTGTTTGTGGGACTGACTTATTCCCCACATTTAGTAACTCTGTTCACGCTAGTAAGTGAATGATGCTTTCTAAATACCAGACACGTATTATGTACAATTGACTTCCTAAATCTGTTAGGGTAACAAAAACTTGCCAGAATTAATACTTGACTATCCATACATAACTTATGTAAATATTTCTGAGTGAAACCAAATTAAATTAAAAAGAAAAAAAGTTAAAGAAAAAAAGAAAAAAAGAAAAGGCTTTCATGAGTTATGTCAGGGGAGGTATAGACTGGATGTTAGGAAGAACTTTTTTGCAGAAACAGTGATTTCCCATTGGAATGGGCTTCCCTGGAAGGTGGTTTAGTCACCGTCCCTGGTTGTGTTTAAGAAGAAATTGGATGAGGTACTTAGTGCCATGATTTCGATGATGGGATGGTGTTCAGTAATAGGTTGGACTGGATGATCTCAATGGCCGTTTCCAATCTTATTAATTCTGTGATTCTTCAGTAAAATTCTGTACAGTTCAGCACACTCTTAGGCAGTGGGCATGGATACCTTTTGCAGTGATGGCCTTTTTTTCTGAATAGGGAAGAAATCTTTTCTTGTCTACAAAAGCAGCAGATATTAAATTTTGGATAATGCTGTATTTACAAACAGAACTAAGGCGCATTAACATCAGAAATTTTCCAAGAGAATTTGTTTAGGAGGTGAGTAGCTTCTAGTAGCTTAAGTAGTCCTAAGAATAGTTTAAGCAAATGGAAAATATTCTATATTAAATTACAATCACCTGTTTAATATTATGTATTTATTTTAACTGAGGTTGACTTGAAATTTCTAGTCAAGTTTTGATCTTAGGTAGCTTAAAATGCAGTCACTGAAAATAACCCAGATTCCCACTGACACCAATAAAATGAATTCTTGTGGGTTTGTTTGGTTTGGTTTCTGGCCATTGGAAAAACTCTGCATACATGCTGATAGCTCCTGGGGGCAACAGTGTTATAGCACAACATATACTACTAAAAACAAATTGATAGAACTTCCCTCCTTATACTATAACTTGTCTGAAAGACATGCAATCAGTACTTGCAAAAATGAACCATATTCTCTTTAAAAAAAGACCAGCTTATCAGATCTACAATTATTTGAGAAACAGAGGGAATTTCACACTCCTAAGCAGGAGCTTACCATTGACTTACAGTTATATCCTTTCATAAGCCAAGTGCATATCTTGGTCTAGTATTTGAGATGACACCAGACCAAGACTCAGATGTTTCACTGAATTATTTATGACCTGGGACAGATACACCTGTTCTCCCTGCTTTTCTTACTTCCCACTCTTTGTACGTCATTCTTTTTCAATGGGACACTTTTTGGTGGAGATTTCTTTCTTTATGTATAACACCAAGCACCAAAAAGCCTTGGCTTTAAGCAGAAACTCCAAAACAGGAATATCAACAATAAACAACACTTACTGCACAGTATACATGACTGCAAAATGGCACTTAGAAAGACAATGTGGAAAAAATTAATTTGAGATATTTAAGGTTCAGAAAATTTGATGATTCAGTCTAATTGGGCACATTAAACAAACTATATTCAAGGGATATGCTCCTGGCAGGCTGCAAAAGCCTTCTTTTTCCCTTTTTAAAATGAGAAATCTGGTTAATTAAATTTACTTACTAAACAGCTTGTATTACAACAGTAGAAAATGACAGATGTCTCTCATAAAATTAGTCATATTGTGGTAATTTTCCCCTCTCCCCCAAACATTGTGTGATTATGGGCATATTTTCTGCTGTTAAAAAGCTATCTGTCATAATTGCTAATGAATTCCATGCAAAAATGTTCTGAAAGTAAAGGTGTTCTGCCTGAAATGTAGAAAAGTTTTCCTGTGACACATTTTCTCACTGTCACTTTATTCTGTGGGCTGTTAGATGCTTGCAGAATATTGCAGAGTTTTAAAGGCTTATACTTATAAAGGCCAATCATGTATTAATTCATTTGGTATTCATTGAGAGACCTTTAATCATGATGGATTAATTTATTACAAATGCGGATATAATATGTTATTTCATAATATCACTACTGTAATTTAGCAATTAAACAGTCTGTTATTATTTCAATCACTGCCCAGATCTGTATCATGATACAGTGTTTTGCTCCATGGTGAATTATTTTACATTACGTTTAGGACAATGGATTTTTTTTTTTTTTTTGGAGAGGAAACCTTTGGAGGAGCAGAAATACATAATACTTGGCATTCTGCTTTGTCTCTGAGATGATTCATCTTAAATACTTAAAGCCAGATAGTCAGAGGCTTGCAGTGATTACAGGTCTGATCCAAAGGTGGCTGAAGTCAATGACGCACTCAACATCTTGGACCCTATTGTGAGTGAGAGGGGTGTAAATACTTAGCAGGGAAAGGGTGTGGAGAAGGCAAGAATCAGGCCCATACACCAATTAAATGTAATCTGGGATGACAAGTAGAAACAGTCAGATACAGGAAAAATTTAACCCATTATTTTTTGACAATTGAGCAAGACTCCATGAGTGCTGACCTGTACTCCTGCTCCACTAGACAGACAAATATAGAGCTTTCCAAAGGGCCTGGGATGAGGCCATTATACCTCAATTCTTGAACTACATTCTGTCACAACTCTTATACCTTTTGATGCTTTCAACTCAGAAGAGGAATTGGGGCACATTTATGCTGATCCAATTTTATCAATGTCAGATGTCCAAATGTTACTGTGACCCACATGGAATGGCCCCAGGGAGAATCTGGATCAGAAGTACAATTTTCATATTACAGATGTACAAACTGTGGTGCTTAGAAAAGAGACATCTTGCTTTGGTACCTACAGCAAATATAGAAATATAAGAGGGACAAACTCTGGAAAATGATAGACAACCATTTCTCTTTGCTCTAATCACTTGGCCTTATTTCTTTCTCTAGCATATGCTGTTGTCATATTGGAATTTATATCACAGCAGAAGAATTGCACCACTGAAGCTTTTCTGATTTTTTTTAATTTTTTTTTTTTTTTTTTTTTGAGAGACTGAGAGGAAAAGGTGGTAGAAGTTGCCAGGTCTGTACCTCTGACTGGACACTAGAGAACAAATTGACCTGTTACTTTGAGCTCATTTTTTAACCTCTCTCTATTGACATTTAAGTAACTGATTCTTCTCCATCATTGTTAGCTGTCTTTTTTCCTGCCTGTCAAGAGCTTGCTAAATTAAGATTCACAACGGAGGATAGTTTTCATATGAACTCAAAAGAAGTCAATATGTTTACTTAGATAAATGGCTATTTTACAAGGTAGTGTAAAATGCATAATTTTCTGTGGTATATAGAGCCATGAAGCACAATCCATCATGAGTGACTCATTTAATCTCTAATGCATCACTGGATGCCTTCTTCAAAGAGCAATCTGGAATAAGTGATTCATATTAGGAGATCTGGAAAAGAGCTGCACAGAGAGCAAGTGAAGAGATCAAAATCAAAATGATGATAATGTATCCTTGATCATATGACAGAGATCACAAAATCCTGTTAAAACCTCCTGCGTATCACCCTGCCTCTCCAGGATTCACCCCCTCAAGAGCATTTTCTGCTGCTTTTCTTTCTCACATTTGGGCTGGATAACAGAGCTATCTGCAACCAGAGATGAGGAGCATTTTTATAGGCTAACAAATCTACTAGAACCAATGGTTTTAATCTTTCCTTGGCTACAGAATCAAAGCCAAGTTCTCTGCAGGTGCAAATAGGATCTGCTCCAGTGCCTTAGGTGGAGTTTCACTCATTTGCACCATTAAAGAATTTGGCACTGAGGATGTTGAGATCAAAAGGTTCTAGTTGGCAAAGAGATGTACAGAAGAGAATCTGTCTGGGGAAATATTCTGAGAATACTTATCTATCCTGTGAAAAGAGGAGTCTGGTATTGATAAATCCAAATTATATTGCATTTTGGGACATCTTTTCTGACCCTGCTAATTCTAAACTGGTCAGCTTAGGAAGCCTGCCAAAACCTTGCAGAAGGAAAGCACAGTGGTTTGCTCATGTTCATGTTATGAACACGTTTCATATTCATTTTCATGATATGTTTTACGCGTATTTTATGTTTTTATTTTCCACTGACATAACACTTACTGGTGATCTGTATTGTATTTAATAAAACCAGGATTGGAATATGTCCTGCTTGCACAACACATACCAAAAGAAGTATCATTATTAGTAGATGTGCCTGCATGATGCCTCTACTTCATTGCCAGAAGCAATTTCCACCTAATTTGGAGTTCCTGCATATGCAATGAAGCCTTTGCCATTATTGTTTCAGAGACGACTAAGAAAGATCTGTTTACTTGTTAATAACAATTTGGGGAAATACAGGAAATGGGGAAATATCAAGATTCATTTAGAAAAATTATCAAAACTAGCATGTTAAGTGAGTAGAATAACACAACCCTCACTCCATCACCATCTCTTGCTCTGGTAAATGTGTGCAGCTGACTTTTCCAAAAGGACAACGTCAGTGTATCTATACTTTTATATCTTTGGAGTCTTTTTCAGAGTCCAATTTGCTCCTGGACAAGAGTGTATTGGTGTGTTTATTTGGCTGGACATGCTTGGTCTAAAGGCCAAGTTCCACTCCAGCAGTTCTCAATAGTTCAGTGCCAAGAGCCAGCCTTCTTTTCTTTAAGGAAGGTACAATTCTTGCCTCTGCCCACACCCCTTCAGGTAGCAGGAAGATTCTGCACAAGGGTTGGACCAGGTCGGATCAAGTGGTAGTCCAGTCACTGCCCTGTGTGCATCAGTGATCCACAGTGGATGCACAGAGCAGACTGCAAGAGTAAAGCAAGTTTACAGTACTTTCCTGTCTTCTAAAACTTCCTGGTTCATAGATGTTCTGCAGATTTATCAATACACTGAATTTTTATTACACAGGTTAAGGATATACTTTTATTTGAAAACATCTACTAAATCTCTGCAGACACTTGCTAGCAATTATTCCCATCTCCTCTTTTCAGGTCTGCTATAATAGGGTTGGTGGAATGAAACTGCACCTGATTGAAGTTCAAATCAGAATGAAACTGCACCTGGTTGAAGTTCAAATCAGACTGTGAGTACTCCGGGGAGGACTGTCTCTTTGATCTGTATTTCTACTAGTTATATCTATACTAATAAAAAATAATCAAGACAGAGACATTGCTTAGGTACTATTTCCTGACCATTCCTAGACCTTTAGTTGATATTCTGCTTTCTTTCAAATCTTGGGGTTGTGCCAAATAACACTCCAAGCTTGGGTTGATGGACAGCAGATATCTCAGAAAGTTTGGATGCTGTCAGTTCTGCATGGGGCTGCAGGGAATGTGTGCAGACAAATATGAGATGCACCACAGCAACAGCACGTGGGCCTACAGGGTGTTCCTTGACTGTGTTATTCCACACCACTGGCAGAATCCACAAGTAGAGGCCCACAAGTAAGGTGTTGACCATGCAGAGACATGAGCCACTCTCATCAGGACATTTTAAACCAGAAACTTTGCTGAGGACAAGTTTTCTTACTCCGAATAAAATAATTTTAAGACAAAGAGTGAAGCTGCGCAAAGAAACTCGGAGGCATGGAGGATCTCCTGAGTTAAGATGTTCCCCAAACTTGTAGCTTGTAGAAGCTATTTCCTTTTGAAGTGTTTCCTGTTCCACTTCAATGTAATTTATTCTGTACTAAAGTATTCTGTGAAAGTTATGGAGAGAAATACATTTATATAAGATAAACCAACTATATAAAAGGTCATAGATTTCCATTTTTAATTTAATAAAATCTTTGGAGACTAACTCACATGATTTGTGGATCATGCTTCATGAAAAAGACTTGCCAGAGGTTTTTAATAGTTTGAGATATGAAGCTGATTGGAAATAACAGAAAAAAATAACTGCTTCTCTATGCTCACACCAAAGATAAGTAGCTACATCACAAAAGTATATTCTTTTACAGATGAGAGAGAAAAACATAAAAATTAAACTATGACAATGTTTTTTGGTTTGTGGTGCTCGGATTGTCTTCAAATATAGAAGAGGTTGATTATCCTTGCTCTAAATTATACAGATTTTGCTTAGATAAACACATCAACTGATGATATTTCATTTTTTTTTGTAAAAGGTGCTATCTGTGCAGTAGATTATGTGATGTCCTGAAAGGCAAGAAAAATGTATCTGAAGAAAAGACAGAATATTGCTTTCCAGAAAATTTCTTTATTGGTTTATTTGAAATCAGAATTTTCAATTCTGCTGCAAAGAAACAGCAGCTGGATCATTGTATGTCAGCAGTTGGAACTGGGGCAGGTCTAATACAGAGGTACAGTATACAACACTAGAGATGGCTAATGTTCATATTCTTTATTATATCTGTTACTACCTGTTTGCACAAAACTTTGAACTACTGCATCCATATAAGCAAGTTTGAAACCTCTAAAAGAAGACAGGAACCTTTGCTGCAAGAATACAGTTAATTTACACTTCAGCCTTAAAGAGCATGGTTATCCCTGGAGTAGGAGTTCCTGGCTGAAATTATTTTGTCTGTGTGATGCTGAAAGTTGTACATGTTGGAACAGTAACTTCTGTCGTACTTAAAGATTAGTCATGCTCTAGAGACTATTATTTGCCATTCTGGGGCAGATGTTTAGCAGATTTCAAGGGATGACTGATTTATATCAGCAGAAGGTCTGGCAAACTTATGTGAATGGAACTGAGGTTCTCAAGAAAACAAAGCTGTAATGAGCTCTTATGTAAAAACCTCCTACATTGTAATGTAGTTCTGATGAGGATATAAACACACTTGTGTGCCATATTTCATATAGGTTCTGTTTTGTTTTTTGGTTTTTGTTTCTTTTTTTGTGCGTCTATTTTTCCTGTGTTTATTCATAATTCATTTATTAATAAAGATTTCAGCTATGGTGGAGTCTTTGTCCTACCATATCAGGAGATCCTGGCTTCATAACTTCACTGGAGCAACCCACATGATGAATATGAGCTGAAGAATAGAAGCCAAATCCTTCTAGGCTCTGTATATTTATGCTTGCCAGAAAAATTATGGCCAGTTGAAGGAGCAGGAGATGGAAAGTAGCCACCTCTGCTTTGGCTCTCCTGAAAGTCCACTGAGACCACTGTGCAAGCCTTTATACTTGGACCTACATAAGTACCTTCTGAAGTTGGATACAGGAAGGATGGGCAGCAAAGACAGCTTATTTATGAGTTACTTAGCAGTCCCTGATGCAGCAGTTGCCATAAGGCATAGCCTCAACACAGTTTATTCATACTTCTGGCAAAAGATATCCTCAGGGGTAGCTGTGCTTTCGGATGCTGCTGGCCAGAAAACGAACATACTTTACTGCTTCTCTCACAGAGCAGGAGTATATTCACTCTGGGGGCAGTTTTAGCATTTGGCCCTATGCCTGGACATCATTACTATTGGGCACTTACACTGAACACAACCACGCTGACCAAAGTCTGTACTGGAAAGATTACATTCTCCCAAACCAATATTTTTAATTTGGCCCTCGTACTTCTGATAGCAGGAAACTTTTGGAAACACCATAAGCTGTGTTTCCTGTAAACAGATTACCTGGAAAAAACCTGGTAAATATCACAGGTTTCATGAAAGCAAGGTAATACAGAAATACAGTACCCTCTAGTGAAATGGGATGAGCTGAAGTGAAGCAGTTAAACAATATGTGTTCCACATGGCACAAAAGAACAAACTGCCATTAAGCAGCTCTTCTGAGAAAGCACCTGATTAAAGAGTTTGGAGCAAAGCAATAGAGCTTACTTTAAATACAGAGAACATTTTCCTGCTCAAACTGAAGCTTTATGTTTTTGTAAATATAAAAATATCGTACTTTGAAATGGGACTCGCAACAGGCAGCAGCACCATGTGTGAGTGTGTCCTGAATTTAAAAGGGGAGGAAGCTTTGAGTTTCAAGCTGCAAGTATTCCTACTTGTCCTATTCACAATTGCAGTAGAGTTTTTTTCCTATATCTGAACAGAAAAAAGTATAAAGCAGCTTAAAAAAAATTGGGTATAATTCTGAATATCTCCACATTTATGGCATCTCAATGTAGTGTATTTCCAGAAACTTTGTTTGTTAGTTGGCTTGGCAGAGGCAATTGACTAGAAAAAAAAGCGATGATACTCCAGTAGCAAAACATTTTCTTAATCACTGAGCTTAAAACATTTCTTTGGTTGCAGTGGCTTCTATGGCCCTATTTCCATACCACAATCTTAAGCACATAATTAAGGGCTTTACTGGATCAGTGCCTGAAAAAGCAATGCTGATTTCTATTGAATGCACATTATGTTAGGGAGCATTTGAAAGCTCATTAAAATGAACAGGAAGGATCCAGCAGATGCTGGACCAAGCCTCGTCTCAGGACTTTCATCAGAGAAACAACATTGTCTCTTGTTTACACTTTCACAGGTCACTGAGTTCCCAGACTTTGAGTCATTGACTACATCGTATTATCAATGAAGTTAAAGATTTGCCGTCAGCTTGAAGGGGTACAGGATAGAACACGAAGAAATAAAGAGCAGAATCTTGTACAATTTGTGATTCTGGGTATTGGGTACTTAAAAAGCACACAAAAAGCAGGCATGCTCATGAATGCATGGACACAGAATAGCCTCTGCTCTAGTGCAGTGTGTGTGCCATTCAATGTGTTTGGGAAAGTACATTGCATTTCTTTAGAACAACACTGGATACAGCTTTTACCCTGTCTTCCTTTCCCTCAATGCCCAGACTAATAAATCTCCCATTTGTCTCACCTGTATTTACAATAAAGCTGCTTCTCAACGGTGTTAACATCTGCTGTGGTCATTCTTCTGGGTTAAGAAAGGCAGAACATTTTCATTGCTCGTTCATTTGTGAACACTAGTTAAGTAAAGCTGTCACTTGTGTCCAATTATAGGTGAGGATTTTATAGCACAGTCTCCTTTCTCAAGCTAAACTGACACAACCAAGCCCTGTTTTATAGGCATTTCTAAATTCTTCCAAGCCATATTTAAAATCCTTATGCTCGGAGATGGCAGGTGGCATGTGTTTTCACAGCTACATTAACAAATGCAATTTTGTGGCAACTTGACCATGCCAGTGAAGCAGTAAATTTCTGTAATCTCTATGGTTAAGAATTTCACACAAGACTTTGCTGGGAATATGTAAAGCCCATTAGTGCAGGAGCACGATGAAGATAAAATTAAAATACTTTTACAGTAAAGGCCAAAAAAAGAATAAAGTCTGGGGATTTTTTCTGTGCTGCTAGAGCAATGAAATGTGTCAGAGGAAAATGCTGAAATAGAAAAAAAGAACTTCACTGGGCTCGCCCAGCATACTCGTCAAATGACTGCCACCAGTTTAAGTGAAAATAGTAATTTGGCTTACAGAAATGCTAACAGAGGCTTATTCTAAAGCATAACGGGGATGCAAAACTTTATAAATCTCTTTTCCAAAACCTTGATCCTTCTTACAGTACACGCTTTGTCCTCACAAATGTTTTTGCAGGCTTAGGGAAATGATAGCCAAACCTTTCCTAGTCCCTAGCGTGTGCAAGTTGCAATGGTGTATCAGCACATCAGTCATTAGCTGGTTCCTCACCAGACCTACACCTACCAGCATGAGCTTTGCTGTTGGAACTGAGGCACCTTGGTGTTACTCAGGGCTGCCAGAGACCCCCTCAGCTCCAGCATTGCAGCCACTGTCAGGGTTCAGAGCTCTTTGTGCCACTTGCAGAGCCAGAGGATCTGTGCAGCATCATTAGATCGTGGACCTAACCTGTTAGGGAAAGGAATCTATGTTGTAAAATGGGACTAATACCACTTGCTATTCTCCCTAACTCTTCTCTGAATAACTTAGGACCCTACAGGGAGTCTGAAGGATACCACTGCCAGAGTACAGTTTTACGCACTGGGACAGAGCCAGGATTGGGTCTCTGGTCTCCAACAGATCCTGACACAGATGCTAGATTTTGCAAGAGGGTACCTTAGTTACCAGCAGAAAGCAGATGAAAACCAGCAGTTAAATTCTGCACAAATTCAAGCACTGGGGATTTTTTTCTGACCTGCAAGTCATTTCAGCAGATATTTCCCAGATTTCCTATAAAATCATGTGAGCTATAGATTTTATTTTTCTTTTAAAAGGAAAGTTGTGATTCCAGCATAATCTTCTCACTTCAGGGACTGGATCTTCTGGAAAGTAAAGAGAACAACCTGCTCATAACACGATACTAACCAGTGAGGGAATTGCATTATGGATTGCTCACAGGCTTCTTCAGTAGGTTTTACCCTTGGGTCTGGGCAAAACTCCTAAAGAGCACAGATCAAACAAGAAAACAACTTTGAATGCTTATAGTTTGTTGTGAGACAGAAGTGTTTTGAAATATACACTTAGCAGCTCAGTCAATCTCTTAAGACTCCAGCAAGTACTCAAGGTTGGAGAGATCAGCTCACACACTTCTGCACATTGTGCGGCTGCACTAAGGCCAAAGAAGGCTATTCACAGAGTGGCCCTTTGAAGTCAGTGGACTTTTGTCATCGATTTTGAGAGGCCCAGGATTACATTCTCAGTGTGCAAGGTTAAGCGTGTGTGTAAGTCCTTGCAGGATCAAGGCTTAAATGTGTAAACCTGTTCAGCAAGCGTACCCACTCCTTAATGTCTTATGAATGTGGTTTCTCTCACTTTGTGACACCGGATAGGCAGCCTTTGCTCTTCACTTGAGCGTAAAAGCTTCATTTAGTATGCATATATCCTTCATAAGTGCCAGGGACTTAGGGTACACAAAAAGAAAGATGTTAGTAGAGCTGTGAGCTGCTTTTTAACGGAATGCCTATGGAAAACATTGACTGCATCAGATTGATTAAGAGCCACTATTAATCTATGTTTCTGTCTCTTATCAAAAATGCAAGCAACAGACCTTCTGGATTGTCCACTGTGTCAGAGGCTCATACTACGCTGATACATTAATCACTGAAAACAGTAAATGTGTAAGAAACCAAATCCTGCGTTCAGAGCTCCTTTATTACTTGAGCAGTTCTATTGTGGAGTAACATATTCTCTTCATGCTTCAAAATCCAGCAACTCTCCTTGTTTGAATAAAGACCATTTCTGCAAAGTATTGCAGAACTCAGGTTCAGATTAGAGCTACTTCAGTCATGTCTGATGATCATAGAATTGTTAAGGCTGGAAAAGACCTCAAAGATCGTCAAGTCGAACTTTTTCTGACTGAATGTCCACTAAACCACATCATGAAGTACATCATCAACTGAGTGGATGATCAACTATATTGTGCTTAAATGAATGGTAAAATCTAGTTTCTCTGGCTTAAATCAAACCTACACTTAAACTTTAGGATGCTGATACCTAAATGAAGAGAGAACTGAATCCTAAGGGAGACCTGATGAGTCCATATTGCTGAATGTCTTACCTATATAGTGTGGTCTTATGTGTCCAACAGCCATACTTGTATTTATAAATATATACGTGTGTATTTATGCATATATCAATACAAATTTATGTGCTGATGCACTTACTTTTTAAATTAATCAGATTTTCCTTGCATAGAAACCGTACTGTGACGCTGGTTATGGTCATCCTTAGGTATCATTTTCTCTGGAACTTTAGAACAAGACTGCTCTTTCTACCCACTGCATCACCCACAGCCCCTCATGCCACATACCATGAACTTGGCCATGAAAGCAAATGCCTGGGCCAAGCACAGGGCCAAGAGAACACAGGTAGCCCTTTCACAGATGGCCAGGTGAGACATAGAGGTGAAGTATGTTGTAACACTAGGGAGATTGGGATCTCTGCTGCATATACTTTAAGCACTGTAAATGCAGCTTTAGCTGTAAAAATTTACAAGGCTAAATTGTTTGTTTGAAAGCTTTAAAATGCATGTACCTTCCGCGGGATAAGGGAATTTACATCACGAACATCAACTCATTATAATACTGGTGCTTAAATTAGGTAGACTTCATCATACTCATGGAGTTTCCTAAATCAGATTTTTTTAAAGCATTGCAGCATAACTTTTAAATGCCACTGACCTGCTAAGTAGAACAAATGAACCAATCATTGCACCTCCTTTCACTAGATCTGTTCAGCCTAATAAAATTAACCGTGAGGAACAAGATTAATTAGACGTTAAACACATTGCCTGGAATGCACTTGTGACAGCTTCCCCCAGCAGCCCTGGAGGACTAATGATATATGTGAGTGACATTATGTCAGTGATATATGGGTGTGTCTGTGCAATTCAGCCTTAACTTCACTATGATTAGCCTTGTTTGAAGCCCGCTCCAAGGTATATAAGGCTTGGTAAGTCAATAGTACTATGACTTTTTTTTTTTCAGGATAAGTAATTTGCAGAGTTTTAAGTCCTCTATCTTCATGAAGTAGTTACAAAAGATGTCTAAATTTAGCAATGCAACAGTATGGTTAATCAAGAAAATTTGAAGAGGAGAGGCAGTTAAATGATCTGAGTTTTGTATATGATGTTTAAAATAGATCATATATATCACTGAAAGTACATGCTTGTTTTCTCTGTTTGTAATGGGAGCCAGAGGTGGTTTGCTCAAATGCAGGTGTCTACTCTACAGGTATCTAAATTTGGATGAGATGAGTCCTACCTCTGGTGCTCAAATGCCATGAACAGAAGCAGTTGGAGGTTCCAGTTTGAGAAAGCAAATTAAAAAAATATATATGCAGGGCTTTTAGTTTGTTAACACTTTGTTACCATCCCCATGGAAGTGAGAATTCATGTCTTTAACAATGTGAGTTGGAAAGATGTGGCTCAAAGAGCATTCAGACAACTTCAGCCTTAGGGCAGGAGCTAAGTTATCAGCACCCACAGGACACAGGACACTTAAAACAAGCAAGGAAGAATTTTGGTGATGGTAGCCAGTCTAGAACTGACCTCACTGGGCCGCTAGTTCTCTTTTCACTTTGTTTCCTTCTTGCTAATATTTTACTGTTTAATAGACAAAATATTTATTTATATATTTGATTGTAATAAATTGTAATTGATTTAATAAATAGAGTGAGTTAAATTGTATTCAGAGTGATGAGAGTAATTAAGAGGTATTATATTATTTTTAGGGTTCTTTGTACCCTACACAGAGTTAGGAGCCCCAAGGAACCTGCAGGGAACCAGAAGCACATCACCAGGAGATGTGACTGGATGACAGGCGTGTAGAAGAAATGTTTCTTGGCAAGTGTTGGCCCAGTATGTTATCAATCAGAGGTAATGGGGGAGGATCAGAGACTTGGGATCACTCTGAGCTCATGTACAATGTTTTTGCTTTGTGACATGATAGAGAGCTTCGAGTGATTCTTGCTGAAGACCGTAGCTAATGTTAAATCAAATGGAAACACAGCAAGTCACTTATAATGCCATAAATCATTTGTAGATAAAAGAGAAATTTAAGAGTCTTTTGCTGCTACAATGAAAGAAAAAATAATCCTCAGTTGTTAAAATCTAAGAATTTTGCCATGACTCTATGATACTTGGATTCGGATGACCACAAGTATAACGCCAATAAATAATCCCATTCAGGGAAAGAGGTACTCTGACATATTTACAGTCCCAAGAAAAATCTTGGAATCTGGCTTCTCCCAGTAGAAAGCAACTGATGAAATCCCATCATTATTGCCCATGGCAAGTCTCTGATTTACCCTAATTTTACCTGCTGCGTGCAACTCAGACTTGCTGTGGCTTTATACGGAACATTAGAGCTGTGGAAAAAATACAGAATTATGCCAGCTTTCTCCTGTAAAGGAAATTAATAGTTGTGTTGTCAAAGTTTCTAATTATAAAATTTCTTTAATATTTTATTAATAGGAGGAGTGGGAAGATGCCAAAACTTATGGTATTTAATGAGTAAGATAATGGGCTGATTTCTGATTGGTTGACAGGACCCTAATAATAAAACTCATAATTTTATACTACATTCCTCTAGTGATGATAGAAATTCTTTGTGCATAATAGGACCATTTCAACTCAGGAATCTTGTTAACAGTTGTAAACTCAGATTATCATTTTTATTAGCCTAGTGTTTTCTTATTTCTCTGTTACTGACAGGAAATTACACCAAGTTTTTTAGCTTGCTTTTCTTTTTTGTTACAATGAAAGCAGTTGCATTCAACTAGAAATTTCCAAGCACTGAATAGAAGACAGTATTGCTAGACACCAACAGCAATTTAAAGTGCACAGATTAATTAAAAAAAATATATATTTAAAGCCTAAAATAAAAAAAGAATGTAGACTGGTAGATTGAGTTGGGTGATGGGGGGTGTCTAAAGGTACAGATATTGTCTCTTTTATACTTTAAGACTTTAGGAACAAATTCTTACTACCAAACTCAGCATCCAAACTTGGCTGTATTGTTTCCGTATTGCTTCATAACAGGAACTTTTGCATCACCTCTGTGACCAAATGCCCCTGACTGTATTCAGGCTCTCTCTTCATGGAGCCTCACCATTGCTGAGATGCCCATCATGGACAGTGGGAACCAACCAGTATGGGCTTCTCATGACTTTGGGTGATTAGGAAGCTAAAATGAGAGTGTTGGTAGCTGTTTCACCCCATTAGGCCACTTGAACATTGTATAAGCACTGTTTCTAGGAGAATGTGAGACTATAGCTGCATAATTTACTGACAACAGCCTACAGTTTATTCATATTACATCAGATACGCTTCTAACTGTCAGTTGATACTGAGTGAATAAAAACTTATTTCCATAACAAGAACACTGAATTCGACCCTTTTCTTCTCTGGTTATAAATGGATGAGAGTTCAGGATTACAAGGGACAAAGCCTAATTTTCTGGGCCTTGAAGACCTTGGTGTTGAGGTGGGGGAAGGCAAGTTGTCAGGGCAAAAGCAGGATGTGGGGGCTGCAATGACCTCATTTCACAAGATACCAGCATTCTCTGCAAAGTGAAGAAAATCTTCAGAAAAGTATTGCAGTTCAAATAGGAAGTGCTGAACTTCTACAAGCGTAGCACCCTTAACCCTCTCTCCTAACAAATTTGCTGGGAAAGAACATGACTTCCCATATGGCATTGGCACATCCTCTCCTTCTCTCTAGGGACATGAAAGGGTCTCTGTGTTTAATCTGACTGCCCCTCATCTCTGCTCTCCTTGCCTAACTGCTCTCCTGTGATCATATTATACATTTGGTAAAATACATCTTTGAGTCTGGACAGTCTGACCTATCAGTCTGCAGACTGTTAATTTAACACTACCTTAAAAAAAAAAAATAGGGAAAGATCTTTCAAGGAGTCAGAGGGTTGACTCACACTGGTTTTCTAACTCCATTCAATTGCTCCTAAAAATCCCATTCTATGTTCAAAAAGTTTTCATTATCATGACCACAAACTTGTGAACAAGTAAGTGTAAGAGTAGTGTTTGTGGTAACTACTACAGTAAAAGCTATCTGATCCAGTCTTAGGTACTAATTGCAGCTAGAAAAAAAGAGAGTTAGCAATCATAAGATCCAGCCCTACCAGTACTCAGCAGTTTCCCCTTAAACACAGGACAAGCTCAGCCTTCCTGTTGATTTCAGTAGATGTTGTAGTATTTAATATTTGGCAGAATTATATCCAGAAAGTATCAGAAAAACACATTAACTTATGAGTTTTACAAGGGTAAACACAAAGCAAAATCAAAAAACATCTAATTTGCTAAAAAAATTAAAATGATAACATGTTAGTATCAGAAAAAAAACCTAGAAAGGAGACCTTGGAAATCAGGGGACTTGCAAGGCAGGGACAGCAACATGTATGATACAGATCTGATTGTATCTGACAGGCTGGTATTCATAAGAAACAATACACAGTATCAAACTCATTCTTTACAAAACCAACGTTTTTTATTCCATCTCAAAGTTTGTCAGCTTCTTGCAATTATAAGACAATAGTATGACAAAGTATGAAGTGGAACATCCCTTCCCCCTTTTCTGGAAGAACAATGCAAGGGACAGCAAGAACTTTACACAGCACTGGACAACAATAAATCCTGCGTACACTGACCCCACTTGATGCAAGCAGAAAAATATTTATTTATTTTTTGAAAAAGTTTCAATGTTGCACTTTCCTGACTAGTAAACAGCTGAACAGCCAGGATGACACCCAAGACCATCTCCTCCACCCCCATCTCCACCCCCCTGTCGTATCAGTGCGACGTTCAGAGAGAGAAAAAAAATTCACACACACAAACCCCCCAACTCAAGTATGTGTTGTGATAGGATCATGGAACAGTAACCAAAAAACAATCAAGTCCTCATTGTCATAGTGCGACAATCACAGCTTCGCTTCTCTTGAGCAAATAGTCAATTCACAGAGAGAAAAGCATCATGAAGACGCACAGGAAAGCGGTTATTACCCATTTTAAGTAATAGGAGAAGGTCACATATCAAGCAGTTACACCTTTTCATTACAACCTAACCCTCCACAGCAGGGGAACCACACTTATGACTGTTAGATATACAAAAGCTTTCAGCTCCAAAAAAGGAAAAGATGAGGAAAGGAAAGAAAAAATAAATTAAATTCGTCTTACCAGCACGTTACAGCACCAACTTGCTTGAAGGAACGTTGCCTTTACAGGTTTCTCTTTTAATTATCCTGGAAGCAGACGGGGTAAAAAAAAGAAGACGACGAAGCAGGGTTGTTAAATTAGCGTGTGCTTGAATCTTTTCAGTTTGTCGCAGAGTAGAAAAATACCAAAA
>VXBA01000806.1:1629465-1667348 GCA_013399895.1 Serilophus lunatus | reverse complement strand
AAAAAAAGATAAAGAAAAAAAAAAAAAGAAAGGGCACGCAAAGAAAGAAAAAAAGCAAAAGAAAGCTCAGTAATTTAAATTTGCTGTCAGTTCAGGCAGCATCGCTCTGTCCCGCCCCTCTTCCCACTGGGTTCTACTACCTGCAGGGCTGCAACTGACAGCTACTGTGCAAACAAAAAAAAAGGCAAAAAGCATGCTGGGACCATGCTGTCTGCTGTCTGAGTCTCTCTCCACTTCTGATGACTGAAAATCATTAGTGGAAAGGTTCTGTTGTTGTTTGCTGGGATTTTTAAGTTACGTTCTTTGCATGAAATTTAATTTATTTTTAATTGATGTGATGTGGCACGTGACAGAAACTGGTGGTTGTGTTTCTCAGCTCTCCTTAGAATGGAAACTAACCTGAATAGGTTGATTTTAATAGTATAGTATATGCAGAATGTACACAGACTTCATTGTGTTGCGCTTTGCAGGCGTGCAACGTCGCCCTGTAACACCTTGTACAAAAATTCTTATTTTAATGGAAAGTCAGGAAAACGTTTCAACAGAAACCATTTAAAAGCCTAGCACTCAAAAAAGTTGCCAGTATTGTTTTTGCTCTGCTTTTAAGTTTTCTTTCTAAACTTTTTCAAACCATTTTTGAGAACAAAAAGTAACAGAAGTCAGAGGCATAATGAGCAATCAGCACAACACTTGTGTGAAAAGGATAAACTCATAATCCCAGTACATACAAAACAGTATTAAAACAGATGTTTGAAACCATTTTTGACAGTCTGCACTAGTGACTATTAGCAGACTGTATACATCATATGAGTGTGAAATATCTGATGAAAAGTAACAAGGAAACAAGTACATAAGCTATGCCTTTTTTTTTTTTTTTTTAATAGCTATAGTACTTGTTGCTAACAGGCTTGTACCAACAGGGCTAAAATCATCCTCCTAAAACAAAAATATATAACTTCTAACTGTAAATTTATTCACCATAATATGGTTCCTGCTTAATTATAAAATAAAATAAAATAAAATAAATAAAATAATAAAATAAAATAAAATAAAATAAAATGAGCAAAATGATGCTTTTCTTTAGTACTTTACTAGTAATTGCTTGGATCATTCCACAGTAAACATGCAACATTTGTATTTAGTTGTTCCTCTATTTACATGTGTAATCATAAAATGAAAAGCTGAAATGTTTAAACTTAATTGAATTAATCTCTGTTTTACTCAGAGTTTGCCATTTACATTGTAAGAGACACAGGCATGCTGAACATGCCTGCTATAGATGATTGGCTTCTAAATAGACTTTTAAAAACTGCAGAAACTAATTGCTACTGTGCCTGCTTCCCTTCTGTAGCCTTTACTCATCCGAGAACACTTATAAGGTGATTTCTACCACCAGGAATTGCATAACAGGACTCAAGGTCTGCCCTATTGCCCTCTAAGGCTCCTGTTCATGAGTATCCAGCCATGGAAAATTGGTACCACAGTCACTTTTAAGTGGTTTTTCCTCTCTTTTAAAGTCTCCAGACCCTTTCAACAGGTGATGACCTGAAGCCATTTCTGCTGTTGGTAGAATTCTCCCACCATTCCAGATATGAGGATTAAATTGGCATAGATGAGGACCACCTCTTTGCAAAGCTCACCAAGTTTTCTTAGCAGACTTGTGTTGTCTACAAAAATTTTTTGCTGTCTCCTGTGGATTCAGCATTACATAGAGTGATCTTAAAAGTGGAAATACAAAAGGACAGTGAAAATAATTAGGAAGAGGTACATGTTTTAGTATATGTTTTCATCCAAGTTCAGTGTCTCCTGTCTCCTTTAACTGCAAAACATTCCTTCTTTTTGTTTTGTGTCAAGACGTATATGAGTAAAAGGTAAACAAAAAACCCCCTGAAACAACCCCCCCTCCAAATTGCTCTTGATGATTTGACAGCATTTAATCCTTTTTTTCCTGTCTTCATGCACATACACACACACACGACCAATTTCAAAATTCCATTAAATCCAAGTAACTTATTATCCTTCTACATCTCCTTGCAAAAGTCAAGGAAGAACTGTGTTTAATGCACTTGGCATTTTAAGCAAGGCACTCAGACCTTCAAAAGACAAATAATTGAACTTTGCCTTTAAAGGAAGCCTGTAGTGCACTAAATAACAAAAACTAAAAATCTGGATTTAACAAGGAGATATCTTCAAGGAAGTGATTTGACTAATTGGTTGAGAAAATGCACAAAAGCTCATAAAATCAAACATTTATAGAAACAACTTACTTGTGCTATTAACTCAAAATAAAAAGTGATAAAATAAGCTGTTAAAATTCATCTCTTTCTCCTGCAATGTAGGACATGAGAAAACACCAGAACAAACACCGAGGTGTTTAAAAGAAGTTGATAGAATTTCATTAATTTTAGAATTGCAGTGATGCTGTGGGTTAATATTGACTATTTAATGCCTCTGTTAATATCTAATTTTCATTAAGGGTCACAGGTTTTGAACTATAGAAGTGAGTTAGCTTTTATGGAGAAAAACAGACACCCAGAGGACAAAATTCATACGACATGGAATAGTTTGGGTTGGAATGGGAAAGATGATTTCTTTTTTATGTGGTTCTATAGTCAGTTTTTAATGAATCAGTTTTGTTAAAGAAGCAGTAACTAACAGAGGTTTCCTGCTATATAATGTTATAGAAAATATCTAATTAACCTTTGTATCGTCTACAAAACACTATTGAATGAGGTATTTTCTTGTGTTGTTTTAGTCAGGAACGTTTTTGACTTTAACTTCAGAGGAGTTATTGACTGGTGTTTTTTTTTTCCCTCGGGTTATNACCCCCCCCCCCCATATTGTAACGCCATTAGTCATTAAAGATTAGCTCCTAAAAACACTGAAAGCATTTTGTAAATTTCTATCTCTTAAAAAAAAAACAACCTCCAAAACCAAATGACACGCCAAACCTTCAAATCTCTTTTTGCACTATGTTTAAAAAAAACTCTGCGATACTGTGATGGGAAAAGGGTGGAAGGAGAAGTTTTAGTATGAGATTAGTTCCAAGATTAAAATCAAGACTTGTAAACTTGGCAAATTCCAAATGAGACCAGAAAGGTCCCTCTTTGAGGATCTGGGATCTAAGGTCTTTCTTTGTAGCCAGATCTATCTAAGTGACCTCACTTCAAATAAATAAATCCCTGTGCCTTCCTGCCCCTTAGAAGCAAAGGGACTCACTCAGCTCTGCTGAAACCCTTTGCCTGTGTAAAGGGAATTTAGAGGTGTGGACTATACAGCTGAGAGAGATAAATGTAATTTTGTGTAAACAGCCAACTCCATTGTTAAAGGGAGACTTGGGAATAAATATGGACCATGCAGTGGACTATGACTTTCAACTTTGAGTAGTCACACATCTTAAGATTTACAACATGTATTAATTATGTCAAAGTAATACCCAGCCTCTGGTGACTCCATGTACCGTATTGCTTTGTGTGCAAGCTAAGTCCTCTGTTACAGTAATTGCTTTCTCTTGCAGCTTTAAATGGAGGGTGGTTCTCTCATACATTTAATTGCTTTCCTCTGCAGCTTGCAGGTAGTGGAAGGTGTCTTCTAAACTAAGATATACAGTAATTAAAGGCTCTTTTAAAGAGAGCTTTTCTGTACAGCACCTGCTGTTAATGGAGTACTTTGTGTACAGTTCTGTGGGGACTATGAATCCAGTGCATTATTTCAGAAGTAGTGTGTTTTTGGAGGATTTCTACGTCTGATGTGATGACCTATATATGTTAATTACTGATGTTGGAAAAAAAATAGAAAAGAAGGAGACTTTTCCCTTCCCTCAGATAAATTCAGTCCATAAAAATGTTCTGGTAAAGTGGAAATTATGTTTTAAATTTCTGATTGGAAGTGTATAGCAATCAATTTATTTTATTTTTTCCTCAGCTGCAAAAGAAAAAAAGAGTTTGCTACAATTTCCATTAAAATATCATAATTTTGTAGCATGTAGTTTTGTTTACCAAAACTTCACGGAAAAAAGAATTCTGAAGTTTATGTGATTTAATAAATGACAGTTACACGTCTTAGTCCTTCCCTGTTGCTTTGCCTGTGGATGAATTCATTTTTCATACCTGTGTTGCCGTCCCCTTGGTACATCCTGTTGTCTTGCAATCAACGGTTCCTGACTTAAAAAAAAAATCTCGATGGAATTTAGTGCTTTGATAAATTAATCCATCCTTGTGTGTTAGCCTTCCAAATGCTCGTGTCTCAAGAATAATTTGTGATATGAAAGTAAAGCGCTGAGACAAGAAAGACAGACAGAAGCTGTGTACAAATTCCTGCTCTTTTTACAGGAAAAATAATGTGGCAGATAAGGGTGTCAAATCAATTCATAATGTGTTTTGGGGTTTGCTTTGGTGTTTGGTTGCATTCAATGGGTGGCAAGTGATGATTCAATGGAAATTTGAGATTTCCAGCTAAAAGTGAAAATAGTTAAGCGAAGATAGAAAATTACTCAGCAATTTTGTACAGTTTCAATAACAGCCTTATCTTCAAGGTGAAAAGGGATGTTTTCCATGGTGATGTAAAAAGGAGAAGGAGAAGAGAGAACCACTCAAACTACCAACATTAAGTTCAAGTGTTTGTAACTGACTCTTATATTTTCTTCCTTACATCCTGAGAGCAGAAAGGAACTCACTAATTGGCTCAGAAATTATTTCTCACTGCTATAGACTGGGTAGAAAAATTAAAAAGACATCTATTATGACCATATTGAGATAGTCAACACCTACACTTTACAGGAGCTACTTATCTTGTGTTTAGGAAATGTCACAATAAATCAGATAACAATGGACTTCAACATTTTAATGGTGCCTATCACAAACGCATATTTTATTTATTTTTCTGATTCATGTCTCCATATACCTCCAGCATGTGCTCCCTGGAAGAAAACCTTCCAATCTCATTCAAGTGTATTTTCACAATACACACCAATTAATAATTCATTCTTGCACCAGCACTGACTTATTGTTATTCACTGAGACTATATAAAATCGCTCCCAATGTTTAAAATCTGATGCCTTACGATGCCAATCCATCTATAGCTCCTTCAATGGAAAGAACTTGTCTGTTTGGAGACTACAAGTTGCCTGAATATACTTTTCTCCAAGCTTCAAGCAACCTGTTAACAAAACAGTTACAAGTGCTTTAACCACACCTTTACTAGCCTGTAATTTCCGAGTCACTATCCCTTTAGGATTATGAAGCTTATTCTCTGGCAAGCACCACTCCATCCTCTCAGATGCTAAATTAATGTCCAAGAATGTGATCACTTTGATGGGACCAGCTGTTTCTTCTGCTGCCAAAGCACTCCAAACACTTTGGCAGCTTCTCTAAATGTGCTCAGTAAATCCTGACAAGTGCCGTAGGAGAGTGCTCTGTGACTGCTCCACAAAAAGGCATCTGTGTGTGCAGCACTGACCCTGACATTTGACTTCTGTGTTTGCACCTTATTGCACAGATCTGGGAGGAATCCAATAGGAATTCAGAAAGGGCGGGCTGTCAGCTCCTGAATGAACACCTTTTTAGCTTTTGAGCTTAAAACTCAAGAAGTGAGAAATATGCAAATACACAGACAAAGACGTGATTTGATATTTATTGAGCCTACCTGTAAAATCTTCTTTATCTTTTGCAATCTTTACAAGAGGATCAAGGAATATCAGACCAGTCAAAAAGGTATTATTAGCAGGACTAGGAGCAAATCTTGTCAAAGTTTCACAATGTTTCCTTTTATGTAACCTTATTTTCAGTTGCTTATGGTTTTTTATTGCACTACATTTTGGGATTAAATTTTTCTCTGCTATGGGTCTGCCTTTGATTGCTGGAAAACTTCAGTCAAATCAATGGAGTCTTCATGGAGAAACATGGGGGGAAAGCATCTTGAGATGCAGTAATTCTTAATTTCAGAAAGTCTAAAAAGTTTGTGTTTCTGACAGAATTCAAGCAGGGACTTGACATTTCTCCATGGGATGACATTTTTATCAGGGACAGCAAAAAAACCCCCAAAAAAACCCAAACATCCATAAAGAAAATTATATATATAAAGGCACTTCTGGAGAAGCTAGAAATAACACAAGATGGGCAAGGTATATCCTGCACGGAAGAATGACTGGAATGACAAGCTGTCCCCTAATTCTGGGGCACAAATTTCAGGAAAGAAGGTTTAGGCTCGGAGATGTGGATGCCCCATCCCTGGAAGTGTTCAAGGCCAGACTGGATGGGGCTCTGAGCAACCTGGTCAAGTGGAAGCTGTCCCTGTCCATGGCAGCAATGTTGGAACTAGATCATCTTTAATATCTCTTCCAACTCAAACCATTCTATGATTTTATGATGCTCTGATTCCCTGATACAGATTTGTGCATTGCCACTTGGTCTCAAGGCTGACACCCACTCCATTCACCATTGTAGATACAGCCATGCAGAGCTCTGAAACTGAAGACAAGAGAAGCGAGAATGGACTAGAGACATTATGTTAGGAGGGCAAATCTGGTGTTTGGGTGCACAGAAAGAGAAAGGAAACAAAAAATGTCTGGAGAAAGAGAACTGAAACAGAGATGCTGGTGGAGAAGAGAATAGGTTGGTTATGTAGGACTTCTTGCCTGGAAGTAAGGCAGGAGCAAGCAGTTAGAGGGATTGGTTCAGATATGGAGACTGGAGTTGCACTGTTGGAAATAAGCTGGATGGATAAAGAGAATATGGAATGAAAGGCACATTATTATGTAGCACTGGACACCATGGTTTTGGAGGGAGGAATGAATATCACTAATTATCTTAACTGTAGTTTTCCCTAACTTTTTTAAATGCTCAGTTTCTATAAAGAGTTATATTCCTGGACAGCATTTTTCTTTGCTAGGAACTGTACAGACTCCTAATGGTGTCTCTTGTTTGAGGTCCTTGGTGTTATTGAAAATATGAGTTAATTATAATGAAAGAAAACATGATAATCAGCCAAATCCCATTAAACTCTTAACTAGTTTCTGTGCCCGCTACTTACTTAGTCCTCTGTGTCTCTTCTGACAGCAGAGCTTTGCCTTGAAGGGCAAGAACGTCCCATCTGTTGAGCTCTGAGGGTGTAAATGCTCTTAAAAAGGAAAATATTTATCTCTTTGGTGTGTATGAGAGGCTGGAAGATCCAGCATTGCCTGCACTGGAAATGGATAATCTCCATCTCCCTCATGGCTAACTGTGCACAAATTGTGTCATCTCGTACACAAAGGGCAGATCCGATTGGGGCATATGTTATCATATAGCTGCAGTCACACAGAGGCCCTCAACATGAATACTATTAAAATGTGAAATGCTCATAGATTATTTTAGGCTTCATAGAGAGCCATAACAGCTACAGCAATAAATTAGAGCGGTTGCCAGGCACTTATGTATCAGTGCACCCTAGCTGTCACTTTACAGGCTGCAGTGGATCTCTGTTTTACTCTCATATCCTATTGTATGCCACAAGCATGTTCCCTGGGCCAGAGCTTACATGTGTGGCTCAGTGGAGGAACTGTCTTCCAACGGAGTCTTGATGGTCTCCTGTACAGAGCTCAAAAGACAAACACGAGTCAAAATATGATACAAAAGCCTACTTCCTCTCTGAGCAACCTGTCTTTTTAAACCTCAAAAGATTTCAGCCTAACTCCCTTCTCACATCCCTTAATCGTCCAAAGAAGCAGGAATAGAATGGGATTTTCCTGATGACAAGTGTGAGAACCAGCAATCAGTTTGTCTCACGCCAGTATCATCAGAAATTCCTTCTCCTTTTATACAACATTACATGACCATTTGCCATGTGGCAGAAAGAGCCATGACCTCCAGCCCAGGCATTTTCAGGTACAGATTCCCTCCTGCTCTTCAGCAAATCATTTATGTTACCTGTGTAAGATTAGGAATCTCTATGTTGCATTTAGTACAAGTAGTGAAGCAGCAAGTGGTTTTGTTTTTAGCTGTATTTATTTCAAATCAACTGGCTTTAGATAACTCAATGGAGCTAGTTATTAGTTATTACATTACTGAGGATAGATTTTACTAAAGATTTGGCCTTAAAAATGAAACTGATTCATCATTCTTAAGCCTTGTACATAAAACAGGAGCCTCTCACTGAAATAATAGAAACTGGATTTGTCAGAGGGGAAAAAAACCCCAAACCCCCATAAATTAGGATTAAAATTTGGTCAATCTGAAAACTGTTACTTATTAAGGAGAGTCTTCTGGACGATAAAATATTTGATAAAAAAAATCTGTAAATTCAGAATTAAGAGCTTTTTGAAGAAAATATCAGTAATTTAACTGAATAAGATAATATAGTAAATTAAAATACAATAGCAGTGTGAACATATTATTTCATGATATAAAATCTTTCTCTGATACAGAAGATTCCAGCCATTGAGAGCAGTTTTTGAAGATGTGTGCTACTATGTCTATGTTATCAATATGTAAGGAAAGCCTGAAACATATTAAATAATTTTCTATAGAGACACAGAAAGTCAGGGACAGGAAAGAGGATGGATCTCTGTACACAAGCATATTCCTTTGGAATGCCCTACTACTGCTTTATTTCTGAAGCTGACTAGATGAAGCCATACATAACAAAGTGCTAGGGTTGATCTTCAGTTTTATCTAGTGATCTATCATATTAATTAGATTAATGTGACCTGACCAATAAAAAAATCTCTATTCTAATGAAAACAACTGAAGTGATCCCCTTCAGGAGATTGAAACAAGCTTTTCTAGAAATCAAGTTTTATCCCATGGGAAAGCTTAAGTGTGGTGGTTTAATCCACCTTATAGCATTCAGGGGGCAGGTTCAATAAGGGTGACGGAAAACTGAATAGAATTTTCAGCAGGTGAACAATTTATTACAGGGGAATTAAATTAGGGAGGTAGGGATAACCCACAGGAGACCCCAGAATTACAATGAGGGACACCCAACACGCAAGGAAAAACAACACACAAAAAGGGAAAAAAACAAAAAAAGAAAAGGGAACTGTTCCTTTCAGCCAGATAACTAGCTGAAAAAAACAGGGGGGAAGGGTAGGAAAAGGTGCCTCCTTCTTTTCTCTCTCTCCTGGGAAGGACTTCGGGCCCTCCAAGCTCTCTGAAAAACACAGAGGTAAAAAACAACTCCCTCCCTCCCCCTCTCCGAAGGATACTTGCTAGCAAGCTGGAAACAGCTCTCGTGGTGAGAGAAATGGGTGGAATTCCGCTGTGGGCGGGGGCCTGTAGGCGCTGGGGACCAGAGCTGTGTGCCTCCTCTCGAAGTAGCTGAAGAAGAAGAGGCAGGGCGGGGCCATGCCTCGACTTTTTAAGCCTTTTTGTTCTCACGTGGATCTCATCGCCTTCTTCCTGGCCAAGCCGGCTTCCCATTCATCCATCCGGCCGGGCCCCGCCTCGGTTTCCGGTGTTTTCCCGATGAAGACCCACGCGTCTCAGTCCTTAGGCGCCATCTTTGTTTTCATGGCTGCAGCACCTTAGAGAATGCCCCGGCACCACTGCCGCTTCTATCGCTAGTATGGCACCAGCGCTGGCCCCTCGTTGCTGTCCAGAAGCGGCCGCTGTGCTCAAATTCCCAGCCAGGGCCGGCCTGGGGCTGTGTGCCGCTGCTCACACTGCAGGGGGCGAGGAGCCGCCGCCCAGAACACGCAGGGACTTCCCNCGACTCTGGGACCGAGGGACCACGCACGGCACAAGACCGCCCCGGGGCCTTGCGTGTTGGCTGCTGGTGATCGGCCTCCGTGCTCCCGGGAGCGGCGGAGGCGGTGAGCCACCGCCCGGCCCCGGCCCAGGCCTCGCTCCGGCCACCCGCTGCCGGGAGCCTGGAGGGTGTGGAGCCACCGCCCGGCCCTGTCCCTGGTCCCATCCCCGCTCCGGCCCCCCACTGCCCTCCACCCCAGTCCCGGGGAACAGTTGGGGGCAACCCCCCTTCCCGAAATGTCTTTGAGGAAAAGTGAATTTTAATTCAGGTAAGTGGTTTGCTCTCTTACACCCCCTTTCAAAAGCCCTTTTTCAAACGGCTACATTAAGCCAGTAGGAAATAGCACAAGATACAAGTGTGGAAGATGTGCTGTACTATCTAGTTTACTTTCCAATTTTACTAAAGTTTATTACTGTACAGATGTAAAATTGCCTGCTCCTTCTTTTCAATGCCTGAAGTGCTAAAGCTTGTCTTCTCTATATGTGGCGTCTGCACCAGCCACTGGATCTTGGTTTTGAATTCTTTAAATTCATCTCATTCTCTTTGGCCAACTATAATGGAAGTATTAGCAAAGGAGGAAAATATTTGTTTCTGGAGGTACATGCCCACTTTCACATCATTTATTCAAGCCCTCTTTTACAAGCTTTATTCAACAACTACTTTATTGTGTCCTTAGAACACAATTATCACTGAAGAGAATGAAAAAATATCTTCACTCCTTGTACTTTGCCCTCTGGAACTGAGATAGTTTCATTTAGAGATGTTCTGCCAGATATTGCCATGCACAAAACTACACCGTTTCATCTTGTTTTATGACATGTGAATTTTGCCTAAGTCTTTAACTCAACAATACTTTTTCTTTCTGCTTCACACTGCAAATTTATCTCTAACTTAAAAGTTTTCTTTCACCTCAGATCTCTTTCAAAACCTCTGCATTTCTGGCTCTTTTTACTCTCCTTCCTGTGCTACTCAACATTAATTATTTTTTCTCTGGTGGGATTAGCTTGCAATTTTCCAGGCTAAACACAATTTTGCTTTAAGCCCACATTTCTAACCTATTCAGGTCCTCTTGCATTATTTCACTGGGGTTGATAACCTTTACTGATTCTAGTACCATCTGCAACTTTCATTAGTATTCCGTTTACTCTTTTCCTCTGGACCAAAATGAAGACATTAAGGCCTGACCTGACTCCTGCTGTACCTGCTAGATACCTCCCAGCAACTTTCAACTTTGTTTTTCATTACCAATCATTTAGAATTCTCTCGACAGATTTCAATGCAAGTGACAATAAAAAGATGTTCCTTCAACCTTAGAATATCTATTATAAACAACGGTAAGTAAAACTAAAACCTTCCAAACCCTAACAAAATAGTCAGTAGGCTTTGTCTTTGTATGGCTCACTAGCATATCTATTGCTTTGGCTCTTAAAAAAAAATAAATTAAGAAGTAATTCTCTTTCTGGGTGGAAAATGAACATTATCAAAGTTGTTTTTGTGGTTTAATCCCAGCTGGCATCTCAGTCCCACACAGCTGCTTGTTCACTCCCCTCAACAGGATGGGTAAAGTGAGAAAACTCATGGGTTGAGATATAGACAGTTCAGCATGATGCAAAAACCTCATGTATGAGCAAAGCAAAGCAAGGAATTAATTCAGCACTTCCTCTGGGCAGGCAGGTGTTCAGCCATCCCCAGGGAAGCAGGGCTCCATCACATGTAATGGTGACTGGGGAAGACAAACATCACCACTCCAAATGTTCCTCCTTTCCTTCTTTCTCCAGATTTATGTGCCAACCACGACACCATATGATCTGGGATATCCCTTGGATCAGCTGGGATCATCTGTCCCAGCTGTGTCCCCTCTCAACTCCTTGTGCACCCCCAGCCCTTTGCTGGTGAGGTGGAGTGAGAAGCAGAAAAGGCCTTGACACTGTGTGAGCCCTGCCCAGCAATAACGTACACATCCCTGAATTATCAACACTGTTTTTAGCACAAGTCCAAATCAAATCGCCTTATCAGCAACTGTGAAGAAATCTAAATCTACTCCAGCCAAACTCAGCACACTTCTCATAAAATAACTCTGAAATGTGTTATATTCCTGTTTACTTACAGCATCTGTAAATATAATTTTAGTAGATAACAACAATTGAAGGCTTATTTACATTTTCCAATTTTAGAATGAGTTCTGGGAGTGCTTACACCTCCCTCTTTGAAAGAACTTAAAATTGAAGGGAGTTGCTGAAAGCTTCTTGAGGATCTGGGCCTTCTTCCAGCAGGTAGAGTAAGAATTCCCAATGGTCCTTTGGCTGCACATGCAATGTCTCAATTGCCCTGACAGCAGGAGTGAGGCATGAAGGGAACACCTGAGTGACAGTGCACTGTAATGTGAAATTCTCAAAGAATCCTCAACATTTCCTATATGGTCCTGTTCTGCTGTCGATCTGTGTATCTCCAAATCAGTGGAAGGTCCAATTCTTTCATTTCGGGAAGTGTGTAGATGCTTGCATACCAAGACCAAGGGTGTACATACCTTTTGCAGGGGCAAACCCCAGGCAAGGTGGATTACATACAGCTCTAGGTCAGACCAGCCTGTTCTGAAGGCTTGCTGCTGTAGGTTACCTTCCAGCTTTCCAGAAATCTCTTGGTTCTCAGACACCCTCAAATCACACTCTCAGGATACTGCAGCATAATTAACTGGCTTAGGAATCTTTCAATCCATGCTTTCTTGTCCCATGTAGAAACCTACTTTGGAAACAGTCCAAAGTTCTCTGTGTTGTCTTGAGCTAGAATGCTCAGATTTCTGTCATGGAGAAGATGATAAACTCCAAGGCCAGCCTCAGTTTTTACCACAGCCAAGTCAGGCTTAACATTTTCAGATGTGTTAAGTCTGTGTGAAACAAGAAATTGCCTTCACAAAACAAAGCTTTGATCTGAAAGACAGTTTTAGGGTGTCTAGTTGGGTACAGGAGAGGGTTAATAGACCATAAGATTAACTCTCTTGCTGAGAATTCACCTTCATGCTCCCCATAACACTAGACCAGTTGGACCATGCTTCTCACTCTCTCAAGAACAGCTTTAGTGAAAAGGGGATATTAATGCTGAACCCACTGTTCGATAGATGTTATCTCTCTGGAGAAGAGGAACACATCAGTGTAGTAGCAACTCCAGTCCAGTGTTGCTATTTGTAAAAAGTCAGAGTCAGGGGACTTTGGCAGAGGTGGAGAAAGCAGTTAATCTACTTAGAAACATCCCTGTATCCCAACTGACTGCTTGGCTAATAGTCAGGATTGCTTTTTAATATACTAAAAATTATTATGTTAGGATGTTTATTTGGTGGTTGTACAGACTGAAGAAATAGAGCAGTTTCTATTTGACTGTAGATGTTGCAGTAGAAGTTTCTTCCCCTGTCTTATGCAAGTGCACCAGTAATCCATGGCTTGATTTGATGGATTTATGAGGCACCTGCCCACTAAGCCACCTGGAGAAGCTCAGTACCCTGGCACCCCAAACTTTGGTGTCCATGTTTCAGAGTCCTCCTGGATAGTCTAGGAAATTGTCTTTGCTGCTAAAGGAGCCTTGGGAGGCTTTTAGGTGACCCAAGGCCATAAGCGTGGAATTACTGTCCTCTGAGAGCTGGCTGAGGAGAGAGCAAATTCACTATTCACAGGTTCTGTGAGTGAGGGGAGTAATGGTACTCTTTCTTGAAAATGGAAATACTTTCTTATATGTGTCAGAAATAGTGTATGGGATACATAATAAAGCACATTCTTTCTCCTTCTCGGAACAGATCTATACCCTAAATCCCACCTCTCCCCTTTCAAAGAAGAAAGCCAGAATTAATTTCCCTAGTTATGCAAGAGTTTCATACAAGGTATCCTTGCTGTTTACTTGGCTGCAAGTGAACTCCAAGTCAAAAGATGCTAGAGTAGGCTTGTCTTGGCTTCACTCTTTTTGAGACTGTAATACAAAATGAAGTTGTCAAGCCTTACGTTGGTAGCTTAGAGATTTTGTACCAAGGGAAAAGCCCAAACAAACCCAACCCCACCCACCAACCAAAAAAACCAAAACCCAAACACTCTACAATGTTAACTAACATTATAATTAACTGTGAAAAATATAGAATAACTATATTACATATAATTTTAAAAATATTAATTAAAAATTGTAGCAAAATCCAAAAGAAAAATTTCCTTAGGTAATAACAGTAAATGTTTTGTTGAAAAGAGAATTTATTCAAATAAGAGTAGCTCTGAGAAGCCTGCCACTAATACACCTGTTAATCAATTAATTATTTTACTTATTTACTGAAGTAAATAAAAACATTTCCACATTTCTCGATTTTTAAACTATCATCTTGTAAACATTCACTTTTTCTTTGACCTGTGTCTTCAGCAGACTTAAGCACAAATGTGACATAATATTTTAGCAACAAGCTCTTTACCACGAGGCAGAAGAAATAAATAATAAATACCTGCAGCACTTGCGCTTAGAGCAGCTTGGATGATGCTGACATAAATGGTCATGTGTCCTCTTTATTCCCTCTGTTGCTAGAGCTTGTTATTGGTCAACAGGAGTTACAGGAGAAGAGTCAGAGGTTACTCAGACAGATCTGATCTAGTGGTTAGATTATTGAGTTTTAATTGCTAAACTTAGATATGTAAATTATTTAATAAGTACAGACTGATTTGTGGGCAATACTCTACTATTTACTGCAGTAAAAGTTAGTATGGGGTACAGAGGTTATTGCTCAAGCTTACGGTACTTATCTTAAATGTTACATGCAGGCAAAAAAGATGTCAATTACCAATCCATTGATGTCTGGTGTCAGGTAAAGGAACCTTCAGCCTCGAGGCTGACGACCTTGTGAGGCATCCCTACTCAAGGGAAGATCACTGCCATGCACCTGCTGGGGAGGGAAAGACCAAAAGACCCTGATGGCTGCAAATATTTATTGAGCAAAGTGGTTGATTTATAGCCAGATATTCTGATGTGCTAATGCAGTTTTGGCCTCATTGTCCAGACCAAACATTTTTGTTAGAGTTTGGTCCTGTGCCCTCATTTTCAGGCTCATGCAGCAGGATTAACTTTGATTAACAGTGAGTTCAAACAAGGGGAGTGCATCCATCTCGGTCTCCACCTCATGAACACAGTCAGTCCACGTTATTTCACACAGTGGTCGTATTGCCGCCTCTTGCTTCTCTGTTATAATTATAGGATGGTAAAGACGCCACTTGTTCAATAGGCTGGTATATAAGTTAATATATCAGGTTTGATGATACTTTAATATTGACATGTTCACTCACAGCTGTTATACATTGAGGTAGGTGCAATAATTTGATATACAAACAAAGGGTTAACAATAAACACTGAGTCAGAGCAGTTGCCATATTCAGCCCCATTGTTCATAACTTGAAGGCAGGCTGCCTGTATAACAGCAGTACAAACTTAATTTATTGGTCACCTTGGAATAGCAGTAGGTTCTCCTCATTCCTGAGGCTCTATGCCCCCCGCCCCATGTGGTAATTGGACCAACCTGAACTTCTGTAAGGCCTTTAACAAAATCGTTCACAACATCCCTCTCTAAACTGGGGAGATAAGGATTTGAAGCGTGGACTGTTCATTGGGTAAGAATTGGTTGGAATTGTTTGGATGGTGCACAAAGAGTAATCAGTAGGTCAAGGAAGATGATTCTGCCCCTCTATTCTGCTCTCATGAGACCTCACCTGGAATACTGTGTCCAGCTCCAGAGTCCTCAGTACAACAAAGACATGGACCTATTGGGGCAGGTCCAGGGGAGGGACAACAATTATTAGAGGATTGGAGCATCTCTCCTATGATGAAACACTGAGAGAGCTGGAGTTGTTCAGACTGGAGAAGAGAAAGTTCCAGGAAGACCGTATCGTAGCCTTTCAATACTTAAAGGGGGCTTATAAGAGAGATGGGGACAAACCTTTAAGTAGGGCCTGTTGCAAAAGGACAAGGAGTAATGGTTTTAAACTAAAAGAGAGTAGATTCAGACTAGATATAAAGAAGAAATTTGTTTCAGTTAGAGTGGTGACACACTGGCATAGGTTGCCCAGAGATGTGGTGGATGATGCTCCATCCATGGAAGTGTTCAAGGTGAGGTTGGATGGGGCTGGGAGAACCTGGTATAGTTGAAGATGTCTCTGCTCTTTGCATAGGCAGTTGGATGGATGACCTTTAATGGTTCTTTGTAACCCCAAATATACTATGATTCTATGCTAATATAGTCCATTACATCAAAAGAGGAATTTTTAAAGTAATCTGTAAATAATAATTATGTAACAGTTATTGTAAACAATAATTGTGATCAGTATCCAAAAATCAACAGTTTTAATAGGCTCTACTAGCTCTTTTTTCCAGAAATCTGTACCTAAACATACCAAAGCCAAATGTATCACTGTTGTAACTGTGTGTAACTGGGAGAATTATACTGGAGAATAATAAGGCTCCTGTGCATTTAACAGCATCTCAAAAAGCAATGCTTTGGAGAGACGGCCCTGTTTTTTTTTCATGAGGTTTTTTTTCAAATTTCTCTCTTTTCTTTACATTGTAGAAATGATGAGGAAATTACTTCTGTGCTATTATGCAAAGTCTTATTTGTCAATCTCTTCAAAAAAATCAGGAAATATTCAAGAAAGCCAGGGAGGAAGTTCATACCAGCTTTAGCTAATCTGCAGAAAATCCGGCCTACATGACTCCCATGTCACTGCTGCTCCTTTCATCTATTCTTTATAAGGAATCTATTGAACTTTAATTAATATGAAAAATTCAGGTTTTCATCTGATTTAAATGCGACTGACTTCATGCTGCTACTAAAAGTGGAACAAAGTCCAAGTGTAGTGAAAACAATGCTGAATATCTGGATTCAAGAGGGAATCTCAGAGCCCGTAGAAAGTGTAATCTTACAGATCTGTAATGCTGTGTAACAGATAAGTAGGGGAATGCCAGAAACTCATTTATATAGATGTCTGTGATAAGGATAAGAGAATGACACATGAAATATCTATATTATCCTCAGCCTGGAAAGTTTTCTGAGAGCTAATCTCACTCTTTCTAGTCAGGTTGCAGTTTGTTAGAGGCCTGAATGTGAATTAATGCTGTCTGAGTTCAAAACACAGAAGAAAAATTCCATGGAATACAATGAAATACAGCTATCCTCCTTTGAGGATAAGCAGCATGGGGACTCTTTAGGGTCTGAAATGTAGGAAGAATAAAATGTCAGGGCCTGGTTTCTAAGTGCTGCAGAAATTATATTTTGATGTAACGAGTTTGCAAAGCAAACCTCAAAATTTGAAGTTAGATACATAAATGTGCCATGTAGCAATCAGAGTAATCCACAGGAAAACAATGAATAATGGAATGATCTCTTTAGAAATTAGGTATCTTAATTAGGGCTGCAGTTCTGTATGTGTTTCCAGAGACCCTTTTTGAAAGTCAGAACTGATAGATGCTCTCCTATTTTTTTCCTCAGATAGGTAAGCACCACAGATTTTATTTCCTTTCCAGGCTGTAAAGATTTGAATTATCATCTAAAAGTGACCTCTTTCAAGAATCTTCAACAACAGAAAAATACACCCAAAACTCTTGTGTGATGGAATTTTACATGGACATCTCCAAGTGGGTTTTAATCTGACAGCTATAGAACCCAGGAGGTTTAGCTCTTCCAGCATACATACACCATGTCTTCCAGGATTGTACACCTCACAGGAAGTCCTTGATCCTATGGAGACTCACCTGGAAAGATGACAATTTGAATATATTGAATATTGATACAGGATAGCCACCCACCTCCATATTGCCATGTGGAGAGAAACATGTGCATCAAAAGACAGAATTATTTGCTTGGATACGTTTTGGTTTCTTCCTGTATTAAATTCCATATTTCTGTTTTTACAAGGACAGCTGCTGTTATGGTTGGCTGAGGCTTGGCCAGGGAGAAATGTGTGGAGTGTAAAAGTAATAAATAAAGAGCAGTGATTAAAGTGAGTAACTGAAATCTACATCTAAGCATTCCTTGGACTTCACAGCTGTGAGTAATTTTGTAAAAGAGGAAGTAGTGCTAATATCAGATGAACTTGCATCCTCAAAATGTATTTCTCTTTATTGACTGTACAAACCCATAAAGTGATTCACATGGTTTAGTGGTGAACTTGGCAGCGCTGGATTAATGGTTTGACTTAAAGGTTTTTTGCCAACCTAAATGATGCTATGATTCTAATTGGTTTTGTAATATCAGTGGTGGTTTCTGTAGCATTGTGATATTTTCTTCTTGAGCTGCAGAAGCTGTAACCCTATAATAGGGAAGAAGGAAAAAAAGGAAAAAAAGTTTATATCCTTGATCTCCTTGTTAAATTCTGCAGTTGTATTAGGAGCCATTAAACCAGCATCTTCAGCCTATTTATAATACAAAGAGTTGATTCTTAGTATAAGTTTTTGGATGCACTATTAATGTTTTCCAGGCAAAAAACATTACTTCAGTGGGCTCTGAGCATATTTCTGATGACGTACATTTTGACATGTCAAAGTGCTTTCCTAGAGCTTCACAAATTCAAATAAGGCTGAAACCATCTCCCAGAGCCCTCAGATTTTAACAACAAAGGCAAAGTTAATAATGCTCATGTAGATCTTATACTCTGCTTTAATCCAGTTTCATGATAGAGTCAAGAGTCTTTTGGACTCAGCAATTTATCCTGTTGTTACCCATTTAGAACAAGATGTTAAGAAGCATTGGTCTTTCTTTTCTTAGCAAAAGTCAACACTAAGCCTCCCTTATATTTGAGTTTGCAGCTGAGTTTGGTAAAGAATTGTGAAAAAATCTCACGCTGAATTAAAAATGTAGAAATACATACAGTGTATTTCCAGAACCTTGATACAGAATGACAAGAAGAATAATGAAAGCCTTGGCCTGTCAGTGAGCATTTTCAGGAAATATTTTCTGCTCTCAAAAGTCTTAAATCTAAAAATCTGATCAGAAAGTATCAGTGTCTCAGGGTTTATCACACTTGATTAATCCTTGCAATTATTTAAAAAGGACATTTTATATATTTTAAATGTTTTCCCGTTCATATTCTGAAACTATTTTGAAATAATTTTGAATTTTTTTACAGTACATTCATTTGTACCTGAAACTCCACCCATAGAGCAAGAATCATCTTAACAAAGAAGGTCTTTCTTTCTAATGCCTGACAAAAAAACCCCTTATGTTTACATAGCAGCCAACATAGTGGAAAGAGATTTAGAGCTTTTGACAATTTTGTGGGGTTTTTCAACCAACGAAAAGTGGAATTTCAAGGTGAAGCTACTGTCAAAAAACTTGCAATACTTATCATATACATTCCTGAAACTGAGAAAAGCTATCATTTTGTCACTCTCAGGCCCACATTAAAAAAATTAACTATTATAGGAATTAAATAAGACATTCGATCACAAAATATTTGTTTGAAGTGTCCCACAAAAACTCTCAGCATAAAGAAAATCTGAACAAGCATACGCACACACATGCACAAATACATCAAAGCCTTAACTAAGATGTCCTCTGTCTGCCTTTTCATTGTGAATGGGGAAAATCTATTCCAGTTGGAACTGCTTTAAAATGCTGTTCAGCAGACACTTTTCTCTTGAAATGTCACAGAGCAAATTTTTTTCTTTTCTATGGCAGTTTAAATGCAGTATTATGAAATATTTTACAACCAGTGGAATTACTTTGATTTTGATTCGACTAAAGAAAATCACTGTTTTACTTGAAATTGAAATCTAATGTTCTGATTTTTATTATCTTCCCTTGCAGATACTATAATACATCACGTCCACTATTCTGTCTGTTGGAAAATCCAGAATGGTATAGGGCACCCCAGAAGAGAAGGGAGAGAGCCAAGGTCAGCTGCTGGAGGTGAAAGCCATGCAAGATGACATCTGCACATGCACAAATGCAGTGATGGAAACTCTTCTTCCATACTTTAGAACACGTTAACTTGCTCATGGCTGGCCTCAATCTCTGGAATATTCTTTCTTCATACCTCTTTCTTTGTTCCTTCTCCCTATGTCTCCTGCAGCATGCTGGCCGTGGTGGTCAACCTACATGGTGGTTCCTTTTTACCTGCCTGCTTTAACCTGGCTCTAGTTAGTGGCCACATGTACCCAAGCAGGCAAAATCATACCAAGTTCTTCTCACACAGGTGGTGGATTTAGGTGATTTTGGTGGAATTAGGATTTCTTTCATCCTGCTTATATAAGAGGAGATGCAGGAGACTTTTTTCCACATTTTCCTGCTGGAGCAAACTGGTAGGCACTTTGAGGCTCAATTAGCGTGAAGGGGAAGGCAGGATGTACAACTGATGTTGGCTGAAATTCTGGGAGAGGTCAGATGGTTGCAGGTGTTATGATAGCAGGTCACAATGGCAGAAATGATACGTTGTGGACTTTTAAGGTACTGATTGATTCAAGGTGCTCCAGGGAGAAGCCCTTTTGGATAAAAAGCCTGTAGGTTGTCTGTGGTGTGTATCACGTTTGGATACTCAAAGGATAATCCAAAGACATCTTGTAGACAGGCAGAACCAGGTCATCAGTGATCCACTGCGGTCCTCATGCAAAACAGTGTAAAGTAAGATAAACAATCCTGTTATTTTCCACCTATAAAGTTCTAAAATTGCCTTTCCCTGTGCTTGTTTAAAAATGTAAGGATCTATATTGTGCAGAGGAGGATTCAAGGAGCTGCAGGTCTCATTAGAGAATCACAGGTTATGTGTGGCAGAACCTACAGCACAGGGAGGGTGGTGATTTCATGGCAGATCATATCATAGGACAGGCATAGATGGGAAATAAGAGCTAACTGAGGGTTTTGAAAGAATTTCAGACAAACCTTCATTACATTTGCATTGCATTCCATCCATACATTCATAAGTATCATGTTATTTTTATGCTGTGTATTGTTAGTCATATAGCTCTCAATTTAGTGCTTCTAGTTTTATCAAGAATGTGAAAACCATGTATGACTTTCTGGTGCCAGATCATTGTTCATCTCAGTATTATACTGAAAAGCTTTTGCCAAAGGTGATGCCCCATACATTAAGCAAAGAGAGATTTCAGTATAAATTCACAAGATAGACTGGAAGGTAAAATACTGCCTGCCAGACCAGAAGGAAAGGGAGGATTATATCCAGTATTTCTGTTCCCCCTCTTATGAGACTGTTTCTTTCCCTAATTCTGTAACAAAATATGAGATCCAGTAAGTACAGCACAAGGCTGGTTGTTGTCTTGCCAAATCCTTTGGGATTGTTTCTTTCATTTGAGAACTATTCCTACATATTTTGCAAGTGAGGATGGATGCCCATGCTGTGTTTTGTAGATTTATTTAATTCACCTCTTGTTACTGAAAGTGGAATAGGGCTTCACCGAAAATAAAGCATCTGTGGTCCTTGACAGAGTGACTCAAAAAGAAAGAAGAAAGCTTTCAAGGCATGGAACATGCAAGAGAATTAAATGAAACAGGTGGTTGCAGCTAAATGGTACTGTTTAAATGTTAACATTTCATGGATCAGTAGGAAATTTTACCTGACTACAATTTTAGATACGCTTCAGAAGGCCCAACCAGGGGCTTTAGTGGTAAGTCTACACTGGAATTCAGAAGGCTGTTCATATTTTGCTGATATTTGAGCTGGCAAATAAAAAGATATTCAGGCAACATTGTTTAGAAACAGAAATTACACAGAAACTCCTCGCATTCTGTAATTTTCTTCAGTGCCAAATACTTTAGTAGATTTCTCTGTGCAATTGTTCTAAATTTAGACTCTCTTCATCCACTGCGCTGCCTAAAAAAATTAGGTATTTCCTTGCATTCTCTAAAGGCACAGAGCAAGGCCGTTTTGCTGCAGAATGTGATTTACATGTCTTGACTTTAATTAGTAACTTTCTGATACAGGCCAAAACATGTCTGTTGTTATTAATTGGCAATATTGGATTTTACAATCAATGTGTAAACTTAGTGTAAGAAACAAATACATTTAAACTATAAAGAGATGCAAAGCTGTAACTATTAGGGCAGCCTAGTTCTTGTTGTTTGAAACAACAGGTTTGAAAATGGAATTTAATAGATTTATGAACAGGATCATTTGACAGAGTGACCTAAAACCATAAGGGGCTGTTTTCAATGATGCAGTGTACTGTTCACTTTCTATTACTGCAAGGACAGCACACAGAAGGCGGCTCCTGTTCATTTGGCTTCCAGCATCACTCAATGTCTGAGCACTAGAACAATCAGAAGGGACACATTAAACAAGTTACAAGATATAAAGTCATCAATTATGATATATAAAGTAGATTTAAAAAATGTCAACAGGCAAGCTATTTAAAAATGATTAGTGCTGTTAGTTACTGTGATATATATCTTGGTTTTGTGTCCACCTTGATTTACTAAATGAAAACATTTGTTATCACATATCTCTCCAGGGCTGGATAACTAAGATCGAGCAATCAAAATTGAATGGTCATATTTGCAGTCTTTCCTGGAGCTACAAGTGTCAATAGAATCATAGAAGGGCTTGGGTTGGAAGGGACCTTAAAAGTCATCTAGTTACAAGGCCTCTGCAAGAGGAAGGGACATCTTCCACCGGACCAGGTTGTTCAGAGCTCCATCCAACCTGGCCTTGAACACTTCCAGGGATGGGACATCCACACCTTTTCTGGGTAAACTCTTCAGTGCCTCACCACCTTCTGAGTAAAAAATTTTCTCCTAATGCCCAATATGAGTCTCCCCTCTTTAAGTTTAAAACCATTGCCCCTTGTTCTATCATTACAACTCCAGAGGAGGCATATCCAATCCTGCAAATAAAACAAGGTGTGACAAACTACCTATGGCAATAAGAAGAGGAAAAACAATTATTTAGCCTTATAAATTGCTTTTCAATCCAACTCCCCCTCTCTGGATGCCTTTGAACACAAATGCGTTTTGCAGCTGCCTTGGTTAGCCCCAGCCCGGGGTGTGTGCCAGAGCTCAGGCATCAAGGGAGGTGTCCTGCCAACCCTTCTCAAGCTGCAGGAGCTTGAGCAGACTCTTCATTTCAGGTGGGAAGGAGTAGCACTTGGGATCAGGCTTTAAAGGTCAAGTCAAGAGCGAAGGTTAAGTCCAGTGTCTTTCTGATAATCTGAGAAGCAAAAGCCTGTGTGAGCAGATAGGCCTTCAGCATTCCCTGGAAAGCTGCTTCCTTAGCTGATTTAAGTCTGCTGAGTTGCATTGATGTCAATGGGTTTATTTGTCAGCTGAGTGTTGGTCCTGTATGAGCAGAAACTGTTTTGCTGGCTAGGAGGAATGAAAAAGTTTCTTATCTGACTTGTGCTAAAAATCCCCCAGAATTAACTCCTTCCCATCAAAACCCAGAGGCAGCAGAGATCAGGCAGAACAAATCTCCTGCACAACAATGCACACAGAGAGGCACTGAAATGAGAATTAGAACCCAAGCCACAGCAAGGCTCACACAGCTATGCAGAACTTGAATGGGACCAGAAAGGAACTGGAAGCAGCTGTGAGCAGAGTAGAAAAGGCTCCCTAGAAGATATATGAATATGTCAGCTGGTAGTATCATGAGGTAACAGATGTGTTCTTCAATGCTAACCAGGCCCACACAAGCAGGACAAGCAGACAAATGGGAGAGGTCTTTGAAGTTAACCATAAATAGAGCCTCAGGCCAAGCAGAGGCGATGGCTGCTGCAGCAGACAGGTGCTGAACAAGGAGACTTTGTGCAGGTTGCCAACAGGTGCTATCCTGTTGGCAAACCTAACGAGAGTTTATTCTGGAATCACAGCGCTCATTTGCAGGAGGGCAAAGTTCACATTCAACTGCTGCATTTTTTGAATTTTAAATACTCCAACATGTATCTTATGCTGTTTCAGGAGCAATAATAATACAGGAATAAATAGCAGGATAGACACTGGAAAATCAAGCTGGAAACATAAACTAGACCAAGGGTTTTGACTTTCTTAGTGTTTGTGTTGGTAAATAAACTTTTATAAATAACTGTTTTATAAATAAGCTCTTTTATAAATAAGCTGTCTTCCCAATTATTAATTGACATCCATAGAGTTGAGGGTCTTGCAGAAGGTCTTTTTTTCAAAGACAATAAAAGTTCAATTGAGAATGATCTTTGGGTGCCCTTAGCGTGTGCTTTCAAGGCGCATAAGGTTGCTTTAATCCATTCAAAGAGCTTGCTAACTTTAAAAGCATTCTTCAAGGAGGACCAATAGATAATGCAATAGTTTAATTCCACAATTTGCTGATCCAGCCAAACTCTATCACTACTAGAACAAAAAAAAGGCAAATTAATCTAAGAAGACTATATCAGATTTAGCTCTGTATTTTTTTTAGCTATTTTAGAGACAGGCTCCAAACTTTTAAGGACATTGTCAACATGTCATTTTGGAAAATATGTCAGCCATGTAATTGAATAATGTGGAATATATTCAGCATGTCTGTACACCTGGAAACACCTACAAACAGCATGTGTGATGAACAGAACTGTATTATTTTTAAAAAGATATGCCAAAATTGACAGCAAAACTTTTGTGGTGCCAAATATGCGCTATACACTACTGGCCCCTGGAGAAACAAAAGTGTAAGTTAACCACTAGAATTACACTTAACAGCTCCAGCTGGTTCTACTTTGCCATAAATACTCCAGAATACCCACAGTGACAGGAATATAGGAAGTGTTTTTTGAACTTGTCTTCTGTTTTTTGATAAAATAGTCAGAAATACACTTGATTCTTTGAAAAGATTTACACTTCAGCAATCCTCATCCATAAACACACAAAACTTTATAAAATTTATTAGGTTTTTTTTTTTTAATTGGATACAACAAGGTCACACAGTAGTTCTAGAGCTTCACCAAACAAATAATAAGGTATTTCTATTACTTGCAAGAGAAGCTTGGTCACATTCTTATAAATTGCCATCTCTTGCTGACACTCTGTGACACAGACAAAGGTGGCTCAGGCCTCCAAAGTGTTCATGAGAATGAATGTCAACCAATTATATTTTTTGTCGGTGGTTTCCAAATATGAATTGCCTGCTTTTTCTTTAGCCTGGGTGACTTGGGTTCAAGATTAAAGTAGAGAAGGAAAAAAATGAAACTAACTAAACAAAAGAGATAAGGAGTAGAGATATAGAAGATAAAAGTATATAAGCTTGAGATCCTCCATGGACTCTAACACCACAAACCTATAGACAGTAACTTCTGTGAAAATGAAGTATTTATGTATTTTCAGAAATTTCTGCCTTTTTTGTTGTTGGTGGTTGTTTTTGTTTGTTTGTTTGTTTGTTTATGTGGGTTTTTGGGGAGAGAAATGTGATTTTATTTTGTTTCTTGGTTTGGCTTTTTTTTTAGTTTTGTTGTTGTTGTTGTTGTTTTGTTTTGGGGGTTTTTTTTGTTGTTTTTTTTCCCCTCTAAGGTCCTGTTCTTAGTTTTGGAGGTACCCAACACAGGGCACTTAGAAAAATTTCAAAAATATTCTTACATCACCTGAAAAGATGCCTGGGAGCTGGGGACTGAGATGCTGAAACTAAATTACTACCTCTCTCCTTCTGGTTGTAAGAGTAGCAATGAGTATCCATTCTCCGCTAAGAGAATCTTGGTGGACTTCTGAGCTCTATATTAAAACAAATTATCACCTCTATTTGTAATCCTAATTAATTCCAAAGGAGAATGATTGATTGTTGATGAAATTAAGTCTTCTTCCTCAAATCCATCCTGGATGAGTTACATGCAAGATAGAGTTCCCATCCTGCACAGACACCTCTATTCAAATTAACACTGAACTTCATCAGGCAGGAATTCTTGGAATTAAGGTGCAATATATGCATGCACCATCACATTGATCCTCACAAATATGTAGTTATATCTTGCTTGAAACCTCCTTAGATTTCCGAGCTTTATGAATGCAAACCTTGTTCAGGCAGGAATTTTATATGGTTATCCAGATTGCAACATATGCTAACAAGAATATAGGGTAATAATTATAAAGTTTATTCAGCTTTTATGTCTTTAGCTTCAAAGTGACAAAGAAATATGTGATTGAAACTGCTCTATTTAAATGATATCTGTTAGTATTATCTGTTCCTTGAGCTTTCTTAATGTTGGAATTATTACATTGCTATGATAATCAGGTCCATAGATGTAGAATTCCCTCTAATTAGGGTAGAATTCTCTTACATAATATTGGCTGACTCAAAATGAGCCATCACTCTCAGCTAGTTTCTTGGTTATCCCAACCACTGATGGGGAGAGGCACCTCCAGGAGACAGTTCATCCCAGTTTTTTGGATGGCAATGTGCTTCAAAGTTGTGCCACATATCTCAGTTGAATTCTCTGTGTTCTCTGAGAAGAGTGAGAAGGTGTTAAAGATGAGAGAATGTCTTTCCTTCCTCCAAGCAGGAGTCTCCACTATTTGGTCCATGATTTGCTTTGAGTTATAAGGGCCAAAGTAATCAAGGCCTTGCATCAAAGACCTTGTGAGCCCAAAGCTCTGTGCTTATGAGCCATTAGAACCCTAGGATCAATGGCAAGTGTAGTTTTATTGAAATTAAGGTATCACAATAAGCAGATTTAGGGTTTTAACATGAGGCACCCTGTTTTGAAAATGCTAGTTTCAGCCTCCAGTTTTCAGTTTAATCACCTATTTATTCAATACTTCATATACCTATGTCAAAGAAGTGCTGTGAGATTTAATTAATTTTTGTAAAGCTCTTTGAGATCTTCAGATAAGAGGTACTATACTATATAAGTGCCAAGTATTACTACATTACTGAAGAGACTTATCACAGAAAAGGTTAAGGTCAATTAACATTTCCTTGCCATTTGTGCATATATTTTAAGATCACAAAAAGAAACTGGTGTCAATTTAGCTAATTTCACTTGTATCCATTTTCAAATGAGTTATTTATAATTGATTTAAGTTGAAGCCTTACAGATCATCAAAATGGCAATAAATTATACCCTGCTTATAAGCTTCTAACACCCTATGGTTTTTAACTGCTTTGTTTTAATTGAAATGTGCTTCAATTAAACATTATAATGAAAAAGTTTCAGGATCAAATTATACATCTTTTAAGAATGGCTTGGGCAAGCACCAAAAAACCCAACCTGAAACCTCTCCATGAGTCCATGGAAATGTCTGTGTAGGTAATGATTCTCTGGGGTTTTGCATATCAAATCTACAGTTTAATTGAAGCTGCAAAAAGAATTTTTTTTTTTTTTTAAAAACTGTTGCTTTAGTAGATATGTGAAAAAGAGGCATTCAACTGACTAATTCTAAAGAAATCTCTTCTGAAAATCACATTTAAACGCTTTGTTGTTCACACAGATGTGCTCACAGGAATTACTGTGACCTTCAAAGACTAGATCTAAAATTTTTCAGAGAATATCAAGACCCTCAAATCCTAAAAAAAATCTTCAGGATTTCTGTAATTTTTAGATGAAAAAGATGAGAGATTCAAACTGAGAGACATTTAGATATAACTAACCACACTGTAAATCACTTCCACTGCACATGGAATATTACTCTTCTCTAATTAAAACTGTTTAGTTTTGCCATCATATTGTAGTTAAGACCTTGCTTTACATTCTGGCCATTAGAGTGGAGGGAAAAAAAGAGGAAAAAGCTTAGTCAAGAGCATTTTCATGAATAAACAGTGAATCAGTGTGCTGCTTCTAGAGGGGTCATGTTTTTTGAGTATTCAGCAAGCCTGGTGTATTTTCAAAAATGCTTTTGAATCCTGAAAGTGTCGAGCATAAATATTTAAATAGATACATATTTGCTGTTCTCTAATTTATTACTTACTCTTCATTCATCCCATTTGCAAAAATGTTTTAGGAAATTCTCATATGAATTAGGTGGCTAGCCATTTTCATGATTTTCTTGAAATCATTCTCTCTCTTATTAAATTGATTTATAATCTCAAAGGATGGAAATATTAGTTTTGTTGCTGATTTTATGAGAACAGGTGTTAATATTTTGTTTATATTAGAAAAATGATTGAAGTTGGCATTTACTGATGCAACTCATGCATCATAAAGAGTAAGAAATATCATTTAGCCCTGTAAAACTCTAAAGTTCCCATGTCTTCATTAATTTCTCTGGAGAAAACAAACCCTGGTGAGTGGACCTTCAAGTAAAAACCTCTGGATTTTATATTAGTATTTAACTAGCTCCAGAATAATTGATGCAATGAATATTATTAAAATTACCTGTGTAATAATTCCTGAATGCTGCTGTTTTGCTGATGGCCATGCAGAGCACACAGATAAAACTTTCAGCTTGCGCACATGTACATCAGAAACTGTTTAATTTTGCCTGAGTCAAACCAAATTGAAGTTTGTTTGACTACCACAAAGACATCCATGCTTTACACAGAGACACCAAGCGACAGAGGAACAAACACTTCCATTGACAATTTGTTCCAGTGATTGATTTCTTTCACTGTTTACAGCAGGAACCTGCTTTCCAGTTGGAATTTGGCTTGGTTCAGCATTGCTCTGTTACAGCTCCCTCAGCTAGATTAAATAGACATTTAAAACCTCTGTTTTTTTATTCTTGGATGTACTTATCACATCACCTCTCAACCTTCCTTTAAGCCATGGCTGTGCACGTGGAGTGGCTCCAAGGGAAGAATATGGAGTTGCTCCAAGGGAAAACCATGGAGTTAATCAAGAGAGGACAGCCCTGCAGAAATTAACCTGTGAAGCTGTCGTAGGAAACGAGCTATCCCACCTCTAGAGAAAATTACCTTCAATGGGAAACAAAGTAATATTGTACTGGGGAGAGTGGATTTCCAGTGGTTTGAGGAGCTGTGTTCTGCAGTCACAACACTTTTCTCAGGGCGAGCAAACTCTTACAGAATGCATATATGTGCAGACTCAGACAAAGGAAATGCTCTAACTTCTTTAACTATGGAAGTGAAAGCTGTTATTTTCTAGCATTTAAACAACTTTTATAGGTTCACCTTCACCCTGTCCATTTTTTTTCCTAAACTAAATAAAAAATAAACCCAACGAGACAGAGCACTATCATTTGGTTATTAATGTCACATAAATGTTTACTATCAATCTTTTGCTTCTCCTCAAAGGTTTACGATTGTCCCTTTGGATCAAAAATTTACTGAGACTCTATGTCGAGCTCCTGTAACACTACAACACTATAAAATTTGAGAGTTGAGATTTTACCAGGATACAATCTAAAACCATGAAATGTGCCTCATTTTTATGTTTACAACTAACTATACAGATGTAATTATCTGTAGGTGTTTTTCTTTGAATGAACCCTGCCTGTCAGATCGTTCTGCAGGATTTCCTTGTCAGTATTGTTATCTATCATTCTGCCAATAATTACACACTTTTTTGGCAGCTGTATTATGTTTACTTCTGCATCACTATGGAAACACAGAATTTTCTCAGCCCTAACATATATTCCTGCAGAATTCTACTAGAAGTACTTCCATGGAGTGAAATGATTTCTGTAAGTACTTTTTCTGATGTCCATTTAATCTTCATTGTTTAACTGATTTTCTGTGGAGCTGTTCTTTTATCACAGTGTTACTTGATACTTTTCAAAAAAAAAAAAAAGGTCTATGGGTATTTAGATGCCCATCTGAATAATCATTGTGGACTTTGTGAGACTTTGGGCAAAAGTCTGAGTGAAAAAGAGCTACTCAGACTCTTGTTCAAGACTGTGGCATAACAAACCAGCCCCTTCCTTTTCTTGGAATTTTTTTTCCTTTTCTAAAGTATTGTGTAGATTTTAAATGTCTCTTTTTCTTGGTTGTGATGGAGAACCAGTCTGTTCACACTGAGGTCCTGCTTTGAAGACATTCTAGTCCAAATCATAAAACCCTTCCAACTCAGGATATTCTAATAAATCTACTTCAGCTAAGGTGTTCCTTTGGAGATGCTTCAGTTTAAGAACCAAGTGAAATCTGTGCTCCAACTGGAGCTGATTCAACAGCTCTGACTTGGCAAAAGAGGGAATTCTGACTTTTCTAACCTTTCCACTTCCCCTTGCCAGCTCCAAGCCATGTGCTCCAGCTCTTTTCCACGTGTGGGCTCTGACATTTGTCTGGCTTCTTGATGAGTCATTTCACCTTTTATACCAGAAGAAAATGAGTCCAGCAAACAGTGAAAAAATTCAAATTAGATTTTGTGAGCTGAATTAACTCACTAAAGGGGCATATAAGCTCCACAGGTGACAGAAGGGAGTAGCTTGAAAGAGAAGGTGGGAAAGGGCAAGAAAAGAGGGGGAGGGGAGGAGCATTTCTATACCTTTAAGCAAGAGAAAGCTGTTAGGTTGCCTTAGAGGTCCTGTCTGCTTGCAGTCTTCAATATCACACTTACACAACTCTCTTGGACCAAGTATTTATACATTGTCTAAGACCATCTGAAGTGTTATATTAGGCAGGTGCTTTAAATCTCCATGTGAGGTCATTTTAGGCATTGTAAAACCTAATTTGCATGCCCAAAGTAATATGTTTCATCTCTTAATTATCCTTACCAGACTCATAATCTCATCAAAGATGACATTCAAATTTGTGAAAGATATTTTTTTGCATTAATTAGTTCTGGCTGATATTTCATTCTTTGAATTTACATCCACTAAACCCCTTTTTTTTTCTTTTTTCTTTTTTTTTTTTTTTTACATATTTTCTGTAACTTCATGTAGCTCTGACAACCCTGGAATTTACCAGATGATTCCATGCATCCTTTGTGAGTATTATCACATTAGTAGATTTTCCAGTCTTCAGGATTGTTTTTTCTTCTGATATTCCAGGATCTATAAAGAATATGTTATTAACTGAAATTAATATTTCATTGAATAACTGTAATGTGTAAGGTGCCTGTTGATATAAAAAGTAGTAATGTTATGTGTTATTTTATGTACTCTTCAGTTATTAATGAATTAAAAAATGTGTCATATTCCTCAAACTGGATCTCCTATTCCGTTATAATACCTTCCTTTTCCCTAAACAACTGCCTATTTTTCTCAATGAATTCCAGCCTGGTTTTAAGACCTTGAAAACTTTATCCTGGGGGAGGACACAAAGAAACCTTCAAAACATTGTCACAGCTGAGAGGGAATGACATTTCTCTTGGGTTTCTGTGGGATAAAAAAGTAATGATGGGAAATCAGAATATCCTTGGTTATTATTATATACCTTAGAGAAATTATTGTACTTTGAGGGAAGAGTTATACTGTCTAAGGTCTACAAAGAATTAACAAAATTGTTACAACAAGGAAAAACCAGAGGTAGGATTTGACCGTGAGTCATGCTGTATTGTACAAAATTTCCAAATTAAGTTATATTACAGTGCAATGAACTTTTCAGGCCATTGATTTTCTGTACAGTCTTGTTAGGATAGTGTAATAGGTGGTCAGAAAGCCTCAAAAACAGAAAAAAAAAGAGAAAGCAACAAAAATAACTGAAAATGTTGTAATAATTACTGCAATCAGTGGCCCAATGAGCTACAGAACACTTTAATCTCCCTGCATTTTTCAGAGATTCATTACTTCAGACTATTAGCAAAAGATGGGTACAAACAATAGTGCATTTTTTTACAAAAAAAGAGCATAAAGCAGAATTTTGAATGAGCAGCAGCAGGAAAGCTGGTTATCATAATTTGCAAACCATAATTCTTTGCAAAAGAACAGCTATATTTGAATACAGTGACTTAACCAAGAATATCAGTTTCAAAGGCAAGAAAAAAGAAAGAATATCCTTATAGTCCTTGGAGAACTTCAAGCATCACTTCTAAGCCTGCTCTCCCTTTCTACATTCTATCATAGTGTAGGAATTCCACAATGATTTATTAAAGGAAGATTTTCAAAGGCACAAATGGGAGTCAGGTGTCCGATTTTCATCGGCTCAGGCACCCAACTCCCATTTGTATTTTCAGAAAATCCTCCCTTAGAGACATGAAACATAAAGTAGTAAAGTAACTTGTATTCTGAGGCCAGGAACGTTTGCCTTAATTTTTTACATAAAGTCCCATTTTGGTTTCTTTTGATTCGATATCAAAGCAAATAGAATTCTGCATTTTAAAAAAGAAAGACTGGATGATCTAATATCTTTGACATTGCTGGTTTCTGTGGTTCAGTCATGCACACAGTGGGATGTTAAATATGAAACCAAGTAGTTTAAATACAATTCCCTTCTTTCAGTCGGTCCCGTTATTTTGGCTTTTTAAAACAAATGTATGGTTTAAAAGGCATGTAAAACAAACCAGCTGACATACTTTGAAGTTGACTGCAGGAAAAGATACAGACTAGGAGAATAGTTAACTTGGCCAAAAATTTAAGGAAGTGTAATTGGCAGTCTTATCTAACAGACTTTTTAAATTTGGGATTTTTTCTCGTTATTCTTCTTTTATTTTCATAATAGGAAAAATATTCTAAAATTATTTTATTTTGAATTAAATACCAATTTTTAATTTTATTTCTTATTAACTATTTCTAACAAAACACATACACTTCAGAGTTTCTAAAAAAAATAGAAAGTAAACAAAAAAATCCAATTAAAATACTTTTACCAGTTCCCTTCCCTTTTTGAGGAATTCTGCTAAACAGAGTCAACTCTAGCATGTCTAGGTCCAGAGATGGATTTCTGGAGTTCTCTCATACAGTCAAAGGTGCAAAAATCACACCTTTTGTCTGAGATGTGCCTTTGTTAACAAGTAGCACATCAAAAATCCACTAAAATTGGTGTGTTCAACAGGAGATGACAAAACAAAAAAATATGCTAAGGTTGGTAGAGTGGTTTTATGCCCATATTGCTCTTTTATGTTGGTCCTGCCAATCATTCTGCATCCATTCGTGGGACTGAGGGTGGAAGGGACTTCTGGAGGATGTCTAGCCCTGTTGTCTGGAACAACATCCAGATGCCTTTGTAATATATCCAAGGATGGAGATTTCACAACTTCTCCAGTCCCCCAAAGTTAAAAGTTTTGCCTGATGTTCAGTTTCATTCACGTCTCCCCACATTGGGGGGAACCAGCCTCCTCCCTCTCAGGTGACACCAGGGTACTATACAGATGAGAGATCTTTCCAAAGATCACACCAAGTAGGAAATACGGATGAAATGACACCTTATTTTGTTCTCTCCCTGCACAGTCCATCTGTATCACTTCAGCAGTCTTATACCTCCTTATGGAACTTATATCTCTCATGAATATTCAAGTTGGACAATGCATACCCCTTGAGTCATTTTACTGAAACAATCTCTGCTGCACTGTCACATGTTTGTTTCATTATTTCAGAATTCAAAAAACAAACGAACAAAACACCCCAAACTTCTCACAAACAAATTAATGGTACATCCAAAGGCCAAAGATATGCCGCACTTTCCCCAGATGACACTCAGACTAAAAAGGCTGGGCATGTGGCAAGGCTTGGCATGTGGTCTGTATGGCTGTGGGACACTGGGAGGAAGTTCAGACATTGCTCCCAGAACAAGGTGATTTAAGCATGTGGATAGAGCCTGAGAGGAGGAGGCAGATAACAGGAGTTCACTGATCTGACTGAACTCACTAACAGGTGTGATTTTCTAAGTTAAAAATGCCTGATCTTTGCTCATCTAAGCTTGCTATATAACCCTTTACTCTATTTTTTTCTTTTCCTTCTGTCAAAGAATGCAAAGAACTCTTGACAGTACAACAACCTGAGTCATGCCTACAATGAAGGAAATTCAAGTGGAGGAAGCTGGTGCAAAAAGTCTTTGCTGGGTGAATTAATTGTATCTTCATTTCAACTCACTGTGATTCATTTGTGTGGGTTCAAAAAAGGAAGGGAATCCACTCAGGAAATGAGGAAGTGTCAAGATAATGCACATCCATACCCTCAAAGTTGTCTGGATGCTTAGAAATGCTGCATATACTTGTAGTTATCTCTTCTCCTTGATTTCTCTGAGGGATGCAGAGGCTACATTTCATTGATACTAGGCCATTTCTATAAAAGAAGATTCTAAACAAAATGCAACAATGGTGTTTGACAGAGGTGTATTTTACCTTTGAAATGTTAGACAAACAATGTTATTTGTAACCCAGAAGTCCATTGAGTTTGAAAGGAGATGGAGCGCAAAATCATGTCTTTTATGACCTCTTTTATACAGAATAAAAGTACCTATGGAATAGAAACTTGCTTTAATTCAGGGAGACAGAGGCATCAACAAGAATAAGATCAAGACAAGAAATCCCAGTGCAAAGGTTGAAAGTCCTGAACACGAGGGAGCAAACCATTATATTCAGAAATACATTTTAAAGGGAGAAAAGATGCTAACAATCTGCCCCTAAACAGTTTGAAATCAATAAATGTGTCAGAAAAAGGAAGTGATGGAAGTCATGGTGTTTTTTGTATTACATCAAAACAGCTAAAAAATCTTAAATTTTTATGCTTTTATAAAACAATACAGAAATTGATTTTCTGGTAGGGGAAAAAAACCAAACAAAAGAGAGAAATAGAAAAAAAAAGACAAAAAAAAAAAAAAAAAAAAAAAAAAAAAAAAAAGAAAACCCCCACCAGCTGTTTCCTGTCCAGGGAAACCACAGGGGCTCTTACTCTGTAGTGCAGTAAATGGCCAACTTCTCAGGGTAGTTTAAGTCCCCTGCAGCCTGCAGTGTCAGCAGAGTTGGTCATTTACGAATCAGCGGGGTTTTGTTAGAAGTTTGTTTATCCTTCAATGAAACCACTTGCCTTGCAGTTCAATTGTATGAGCTATAAATAGAGGAGCAGTGCATCAAATTCTTTCAGAAGGAAACGCAAAAATGTGGGTAGTGGGGAGGGCGAGAAAGAAGGTGCTGATCATCTTTTTGACAATCAGGTTAGAAAACAGGTTTTTTTTTATGTTATAGAACATGAAGTGGGCTAACATCCAAAATAATATTCCTCACCCACCCTCTGCAAGGCCATGTTCAGATGATAGGAAATCTACAAAACCTGGCCTCCCTCCTTTGCTCCCCTTCTTCCTTCCGTATTAATGAGTTGGCCTGAACCCTAAAGGGTAATTTCATTGACACTGTTGAAAATATAGGTATCTGAATTCTTATCAAGCACATTGCCATTGAAACAATGTGTCTGATAGTGTTTTAAATTCTATCAAAAAAGTCTTAGTTTCTAACAAGACAATGGGTTCTACTGGCCAATCAAGCTCTTTCTGCTTGTTTATTTAATCCAGAGTGCTGCTTTCCATTCATTTCACACTGCATGCCTTTCAATTTCACAGTGCCTTTTAGTCGAGTTTGTAAAGTTGCCACTAAGGAGCTCTACTCTAAGTCTTTCCATGGAAAGACAACAGGAAATGTTCACAGAATTCAAACTTTTTTCCCACTGCAACATATCCTGGCAGATGTGTTAGTTACCATAGCAACAATTAAGACCAGCTTTTTCCCCTTTTTTTTTTTCTTTTTTTTTAATAGTAAGAACTATCAGTCGGGGCTGAAATATTTTCAAATAAATTTCTGACTCAGATTTAAATTATGCAGTGTAAAGATCTTCTTGGTAATATGTGTTTGTTGATATTTGAAAGGGTGGAATGAAAGAACTATGCAATTTGGATGATCTATACCTTTTTATTCTCCCACAGATCAGGGCTTACATGACATTGGCTTGTTTCTGCTTACGAAAAGTAGAAGAGCTGGAAAGGGAGCAGGCTGATCCCATATCCAGAAGTATGAAAAGAAATGTAGCCCTTCAGTGTCAGCACTCTAGAGAATTTGAGTGAGGGTCAAAAACTGTTCCCTGGCTTGGAAAGGTGAGTATATCCATATAGATGTAGGGAAATGCCAGTGAATGTTTTTTGCAAGTCACAATAAGAGAAAAACTCAAACTTCATCCATCTCCACAACCATCTTTAGAAGTCTTCATGCTGTAAAGGTCTTGGACCATACATCAATTACAGCAAATGCAAATTTGGATGGCTAAGTTGGTCTTCATGAATTTAATTCAGTTTTATACCATTCTAAGTAGGTGAAGAGTTGAAAGGTAATTCCAGTTAAAGTTATTGTTCTGGAAGGAGAAAAAGTTGATCAAATTAGGAAGAATAATTGAGAAAGGAAATACTATAAGCTGAATCAAGAAACCAGGTATGGATCAATGTCTTCCGCATGAATACAAATGCTGAGCAGCTACAGGCAGATCAAAGATCATGGTTCATCGATGTGGTGCTTAGGGACATGGTTTAGTGGTGCACCTGGCAGTGCTGGGTTGATGGCTGGACTTCATAATCCTAGAAGTCTTTTCCAACCTTTATGATTCTGTGATTCAGTCTGTGTATAAGGGACCTGAGAAGAACTTCACCACTACCACATTGGGTTACTTTAGAAGTGCTTGCCTCCACATCTACAGTCTGATTCCTCCTGCATCTTCCCTGTTTGCTTTGCTCTGTATACAGGCACGCAAGGTGTCCCCTTTTGACAGGGTTGGCTTCACTATCAGTCCAAATTACAGCGGCTATCACCATTCCCTCCCATGCCCCATTTAAGGCCCTAGTAGTTAGGCAAGCCATTGGGCAGGGATATCCAAATAGGTCCTGTCTTTTTCTAGCAATCCCCATTTGTCAAAGAAGCAGTCCAGGCACTTCACCTAAAGGAAAAGCTCATTTCCATTTCTTCATTCAGCTGTTTTCCTTAGAAGGAAAGAGGGTGACTTGGTAAAGCTGTTTCTTGCCTTGCAGCAACAACCACCGTGTAATTCTATACAGATAATCCTGTGGGTGCCAGCACAAATGGAAATATGAATCTGTATTGGGATTGTGATGTCATTAATTAGATGCCACAATTCTTTAGTGCCAGGAAGAACAAGCCATTACTGAATCTGAAGTGATCGTATTTCCTACAATAACACCATGTGGCTGAAAAACTCAGCTTGTATCCACCTAATAGCTTCTGAAACAAGAGACATCTTTTTTAACCTTTCCAAAACACACTCGCTAACATACTCTAATGCTTGAAAGTATATAAGGTCACCTGAAACAGCAGCCTTTACATTTAAAACAGATGTGGCTATACACAGCAGTGAAGGAACGTACTGCTTCAGGTTTATGTAACAAGCATGAGTGCTTTCCAGCCCTTTGCCAGTTTGACTCTTGGAGCTTACACACAGGGCTGCTTTGGAGTCAGATATTCAGCATGTATTCATAGAGATGGTTTAAAAAAATTGCTTTATGCATAGCTGTCAGCAAATATTGGTGCATAAAGAAAACCACCCTAAACACATTATCCTTTGCAGTCTCAGTTCCCTCCATTTTCTTGCTTTGTTGCACTGGAGCAAGGTAGACTGAAGTTTCCAGCATACCAATGGCACCCTTAGCTTGCCAGTTTATCATACTGGGTCAGCTGTGCTATGTGGTGGGCAGTGTAGAAGAGTTATTCCATAGCCTTTTCTTGCACATGTGCTGTGCTAGGCTGAGGTTAAGTAGGTACTTGGCTTCTTTTATTGTGTATGCCTGAACACAGTTTTTGAGCAGCCACAGAAGAGACATACAAAGAAAAACCAAAGAATATTCTGAGTTGGAAGGGGCGCACAAGGATTTTCAACTCCAACTGCCGGCCCTGTACACCAAGAATCACAGCTGAGAGCATTGTCCAAACACTTGAACTCTATCAGGCTTGGTGCCCATCACCACTCCTTTGGGGAGCAAGTTCCAGTGCTCAACCACTCTCTGGGTGAAGAACTTTCTCCTAATATTCCACCTAACTGTCCCTTGACACAATTTGATGCTGTTCCTTCTGATCCTGTCACTGGTCACCACAGAGAGGAGATCAGGATCTGGGCCTTCACTTTCACTCATGAGGAAGTGTAGTGGTTTAACCCGGGCTGAGTGCCAGGGGCCCACTACAGCCACCTTCTCACTCCCCCATGCCCAGCTATAGAGGAGAGAGAGAATATAACGAGAGGTTTCGCTATTCATGATAACAACTACAGCAGATTCTTTCTTAATCACCATCACAGGCAAAACAAGACTCTATGTGGGAATAATAATCAAATGTATTACTAACAAGATCAGAGCTAAGAGTGAGACACTAAAAGACACCTTTTACCCCCCAGTCCCCCTCCTTCTTACATCCAACCTATTCTCCCACAGCGGTCAAGGGAAAAAGGCGAGGTGGGGGG